>VIIQ02000228.1:0-111314 GCA_007449985.2 Desmodesmus armatus
CAGAGGAAAATCCACCAGTGGCGCACACCTAGGGACAAAAGTTGTGCTCAATGTGACTGACACAGTAGCACTCACAAGCTAGAACATCAGCTTTGTCATCAGTACCCACCACCACACAGCTGAAGAGGTGCACTACCAGAGCAGTTGCATGACAGGCTCTGCCAATCACTGCAACCATCAATGCATGCAAGTGCAACCCTGGGGGTGACCCCCTCAAAAAGTGCCTGAAATTGCAAGGTGATTTTGACCCCCACACCCTTCAGTCCAGGCTGCAGCCACAAGAATGGATGCTGCAGATAGCCCCACCAGCTGCATGTATGCCTCACCCCCAGCCCATCCCCCTGTCCCCCAAAGCCATGTGCAGCTTCAGCACAGAGAAGGCCACCTGGCAGCCAGCACCCCTGAAAGCAAGTGGCAATTTCACCTCTGGAACACACACACAACAGGCCACAGGCTGGTGGAAGCTGAGCAGCACCCCAAGGCTCCCACCACCCCATCATAAGGAAGGTATAGGCAGAGGAGCTAGGTGCTTGGTGCTGGTGCGGCGTGCGGCTAAGGCTAAGGCTGGGCGCGCGCGTGGCATCAACCGGGTGGGGGAGGGTAGTCTCGATCGCCGGCTGCACGCACCACAAAACACCGCGCTGACCACCTTGGCCAACGCACAACAGTAGTGCAATGGGAAAGCTGAGAAACGTTCAAATACCGAACATCAACGGAAACTGCTGCTGTCTTGGGGTGACAGGGAATTTGTGTCGGTCGTAAAAACTTTTGTCCCTAAGTGTGCGCCACACCCAGCCCCCCGGCACCCCAAACCCCTGCCGCCGCCCATTGCTGCCACCAACCCCTGTGGGTAAGCTGTTGGTGCCAATCAGTAGCAGGTGCAGTGGTCTTATTTATGAATGTAAAACTGCTTGTCTTTGTTGCTGTTGCAGCTGGCAGCTTTTTATTTCAACTTGGCTGACCCCCCACAGTGCACCCCTAAAACCTGCATTTTGCTTGTAGTATCTCACAAAGCAGCAGCAGCACAGCTACAAAGAGTGATAGGAAGCAGCACAGTGGGGAGCATCAGAAGCACACATGTGACAGCCTCAAGGGTTGTTGGTGGCTTTACCACTGGCAGAAGAAAACAGTCGCCCCGTGCGCCCATGTCACCCACCAAGATGGTCAAAAAGTGGCCAAAATCGAACATGCTTGCAATCAATCCAGCCACTCACAGGGGGAAGCCAGCACACCCATCACATCATGAGGGACAACAGCAGGCATTTACCAACAGCAGGGTGCTGCCCCACCTCAGATGCAAGCACACCTTGCAGGGACCAATGAGGAAAATCCACCAGTGGCGCACACCTAGGGACAAAAGTTTGTGCTCAATGTGACTGACACAGTAGCACTCACAAGCTAGAACATCAGCTTTGTCATCAGTACCCACCACCACACAGCTGAAGAGGTGCACTACCAGAGCAGTTGCATGACAGGCTCTGCCAATCACTGCAACCATCAATGCATGCAAGTGCAACCCTGGGGGTGACCCCCTCAAAAAGTGCCTGAAATTGCAAGGTGATTTTGACCCCCACACCCTTCAGTCCAGGCTGCAGCCACAAGAATGGATGCTGCAGATAGCCCCACCAGCTGCATGTATGCCTCACCCCCAGCCCATCCCCCTGTCCCCCAAAGCCATGTGCAGCTTCAGCACAGAGAAGGCCAACCTGGCAGCCAGCACCCCTGAAAGCAAGTGGCAATTTCACCTCTGGAACACACACACAACAGGCCACAGGCTGGTGGAAGCTGAGCAGGCACCCCAAGGCTCCCACCACCCCATCAATAAGGAAGGTATAGGCAGAGGAGCTAGGTGCTTGGTGCTGGTGCGGCGTGCGGCTAAGGCTAAGGCTGGGCGCGCGCGTGGCATCAACCGGGTGGGGGAGGGTAGTCTCGATCGCCGGCTGCACGCACCACAAAACACCGCGCTGACCACCTTGGCCAACGCACAACAGTAGTGCAATGGGAAAGCTGAGAAACGTTCAAATACCGAACATCAACGGAAACTGCTGCTGTCTTGGGGTGACAGGGAATTTGTGTCGGTCGTAAAAACTTTTGTCCCTAAGTGTGCGCCACACCCAGCCCCCCGGCACCCCAAACCCCTGCCGCCGCCCATTGCTGCCACCAACCCCTGTGGGTAAGCTGTTGGTGCCAATCAGTAGCAGGTGCAGTGGTCTTATTTATGAATGTAAAACTGCTTGTCTTTGTTGCTGTTGCAGCTGGCAGCTTTTTACCTCAACTTGGCTGACCCCCCACAGTGCACCCCTAAAACCTGCATTTTGCTTGTAGTATCTCACAAAGCAGCAGCAGCACAGCTACAAAGAGTGATAGGAAGCAGCACAGTGGGGAGCATCAGAAGCACACATGTGACAGCCTCAAGGGTTGTTGGTGGCTTTACCACTGGCAGAAGAAAACAGTCGCCCCGTGCGCCCATGTCACCCACCAAGATGGTCAAAAAGTGGCCAAAATCGAACATGCTTGCAATCAATCCAGCCACTCACAGGGGGAAGCCAGCACACCCATCACACCATGAGGGACAACAGCAGGCATTTACCAACAGCAGGGTGCTGCCCCACCTCAGATGCAAGCACACCTTGCAGGGACCAATGAGGAAAATCCACCAGTGGCGCACACCTAGGGACAAAAGTTTGTGCTCAATGTGACTGACACAGTAGCACTCACAAGCTAGAACATCAGCTTTGTCATCAGTACCCACCACCACACAGCTGAAGAGGTGCACTACCAGAGCAGTTGCATGACAGGCTCTGCCAATCACTGCAACCATCAATGCATGCAAGTGCAACCCTGGGGGTGACCCCCTCAAAAAGTGCCTGAAATTGCAAGGTGATTTTGACCCCCACACCCTTCAGTCCAGGCTGCAGCCACAAGAATGGATGCTGCAGATAGCCCCACCAGCTGCATGTATGCCTCACCCCCAGCCCATCCCCCTGTCCCCCAAAGCCATGTGCAGCTTCAGCACAGAGAAGGCCAACCTGGCAGCCAGCACCCCTGAAAGCAAGTGGCAATTTCACCTCTGGAACACACACACAACAGGCCACAGGCTGGTGGAAGCTGAGCAGGCACCCCAAGGCTCCCACCACCCCATCAATAAGGAAGGTATAGGCAGAGGAGCTAGGTGCTTGGTGCTGGTGCGGCGTGCGGCTAAGGCTAAGGCTGGGCGCGCGCGTGGCATCAACCGGGTGGGGGAGGGTAGTCTCGATCGCCGGCTGCACGCACCACAAAACACCGCGCTGACCACCTTGGCCAACGCACAACAGTAGTGCAATGGGAAAGCTGAGAAACGTTCAAATACCGAACATCAACGGAAACTGCTGCTGTCTTGGGGTGACAGGGAATTTGTGTCGGTCGTAAAAACTTTTGTCCCTAAGTGTGCGCCACACCCAGCCCCCCGGCACCCCAAACCCCTGCCGCCGCCCATTGCTGCCACCAACCCCTGTGGGTAAGCTGTTGGTGCCAATCAGTAGCAGGTGCAGTGGTCTTATTTATGAATGTAAAACTGCTTGTCTTTGTTGCTGTTGCAGCTGGCAGCTTTTTACCTCAACTTGGCTGACCCCCCACAGTGCACCCCTAAAACCTGCATTTTGCTTGTAGTATCTCACAAAGCAGCAGCAGCACAGCTACAAAGAGTGATAGGAAGCAGCACAGTGGGGAGCATCAGAAGCACACATGTGACAGCCTCAAGGGTTGTTGGTGGCTTTACCACTGGCAGAAGAAAACAGTCGCCCCGTGCGCCCATGTCACCCACCAAGATGGTCAAAAAGTGGCCAAAATCGAACATGCTTGCAATCAATCCAGCCACTCACAGGGGGAAGCCAGCACACCCATCACACCATGAGGGACAACAGCAGGCATTTACCAACAGCAGGGTGCTGCCCCACCTCAGATGCAAGCACACCTTGCAGGGACCAATGAGGAAAATCCACCAGTGGCGCACACCTAGGGACAAAAGTTTGTGCTCAATGTGACTGACACAGTAGCACTCACAAGCTAGAACATCAGCTTTGTCATCAGTACCCACCACCACACAGCTGAAGAGGTGCACTACCAGAGCAGTTGCATGACAGGCTCTGCCAATCACTGCAACCATCAATGCATGCAAGTGCAACCCTGGGGGTGACCCCCTCAAAAAGTGCCTGAAATTGCAAGGTGATTTTGACCCCCACACCCTTCAGTCCAGGCTGCAGCCACAAGAATGGATGCTGCAGATAGCCCCACCAGCTGCATGTATGCCTCACCCCCAGCCCATCCCCCTGTCCCCCAAAGCCATGTGCAGCTTCAGCACAGAGAAGGCCAACCTGGCAGCCAGCACCCCTGAAAGCAAGTGGCAATTTCACCTCTGGAACACACACACAACAGGCCACAGGCTGGTGGAAGCTGAGCAGGCACCCCAAGGCTCCCACCACCCCATCAATAAGGAAGGTATAGGCAGAGGAGCTAGGTGCTTGGTGCTGGTGCGGCGTGCGGCTAAGGCTAAGGCTGGCGCGCGCGTGGCATCAACCGGGTGGGGGAGGGTAGTCTCGATCGCCGGCTGCACGCACCACAAAACACCGCGCTGACCACCTTGGCCAACGCACAACAGTAGTGCAATGGGAAAGCTGAGAAACGTTCAAATACCGAACATCAACGGAAACTGCTGCTGTCTTGGGGTGACAGGGAATTTGTGTCGGTCGTAAAAACTTTTGTCCCTAAGTGTGCGCCACACCCAGCCCCCCGGCACCCCAAACCCCTGCCGCCGCCCATTGCTGCCACCAACCCCTGTGGGTAAGCTGTTGGTGCCAATCAGTAGCAGGTGCAGTGGTCTTATTTATGAATGTAAAACTGCTTGTCTTTGTTGCTGTTGCAGCTGGCAGCTTTTTATTTCAACTTGGCTGACCCCCCACAGTGCACCCCTAAAACCTGCATTTTGCTTGTAGTATCTCACAAAGCAGCAGCAGCACAGCTACAAAGAGTGATAGGAAGCAGCACAGTGGGGAGCATCAGAAGCACACATGTGACAGCCTCAAGGGTTGTTGGTGGCTTTACCACTGGCAGAAGAAAACAGTCGCCCCGTGCGCCCATGTCACCCACCAAGATGGTCAAAAAGTGGCCAAAATCGAACATGCTTGCAATCAATCCAGCCACTCACAGGGGGAAGCCAGCACACCCATCACATCATGAGGGACAACAGCAGGCATTTACCAACAGCAGGGTGCTGCCCCACCTCAGATGCAAGCACACCTTGCAGGGACCAATGAGGAAAATCCACCAGTGGCGCACACCTAGGGACAAAAGTTTGTGCTCAATGTGACTGACACAGTAGCACTCACAAGCTAGAACATCAGCTTTGTCATCAGTACCCACCACCACACAGCTGAAGAGGTGCACTACCAGAGCAGTTGCATGACAGGCTCTGCCAATCACTGCAACCATCAATGCATGCAAGTGCAACCCTGGGGGTGACCCCCTCAAAAAGTGCCTGAAATTGCAAGGTGATTTTGACCCCCACACCCTTCAGTCCAGGCTGCAGCCACAAGAATGGATGCTGCAGATAGCCCCACCAGCTGCATGTATGCCTCACCCCCAGCCCATCCCCCTGTCCCCCAAAGCCATGTGCAGCTTCAGCACAGAGAAGGCCAACCTGGCAGCCAGCACCCCTGAAAGCAAGTGGCAATTTCACCTCTGGAACACACACACAACAGGCCACAGGCTGGTGGAAGCTGAGCAGGCACCCCAAGGCTCCCACCACCCCATCAATAAGGAAGGTATAGGCAGAGGAGCTAGGTGCTTGGTGCTGGTGCGGCGTGCGGCTAAGGCTAAGGCTGGGCGCGCGCGTGGCATCAACCGGGTGGGGGAGGGTAGTCTCGATCGCCGGCTGCACGCACCACAAAACACCGCGCTGACCACCTTGGCCAACGCACAACAGTAGTGCAATGGGAAAGCTGAGAAACGTTCAAATACCGAACATCAACGGAAACTGCTGCTGTCTTGGGGTGACAGGGAATTTGTGTCGGTCGTAAAAACTTTTGTCCCTAAGTGTGCGCCACACCCAGCCCCCCGGCACCCCAAACCCCTGCCGCCGCCCATTGCTGCCACCAACCCCTGTGGGTAAGCTGTTGGTGCCAATCAGTAGCAGGTGCAGTGGTCTTATTTATGAATGTAAAACTGCTTGTCTTTGTTGCTGTTGCAGCTGGCAGCTTTTTATTTCAACTTGGCTGACCCCCCACAGTGCACCCCTAAAACCTGCATTTTGCTTGTAGTATCTCACAAAGCAGCAGCAGCACAGCTACAAAGAGTGATAGGAAGCAGCACAGTGGGGAGCATCAGAAGCACACATGTGACAGCCTCAAGGGTTGTTGGTGGCTTTACCACTGGCAGAAGAAAACAGTCGCCCCGTGCGCCCATGTCACCCACCAAGATGGTCAAAAAGTGGCCAAAATCGAACATGCTTGCAATCAATCCAGCCACTCACAGGGGGAAGCCAGCACACCCATCACATCATGAGGGACAACAGCAGGCATTTACCAACAGCAGGGTGCTGCCCCACCTCAGATGCAAGCACACCTTGCAGGGACCAATGAGGAAAATCCACCAGTGGCGCACAGTGCGCCACACCCAGCCCCCCGGCACCCCAAACCCCTGCCGCCGCCATTGCTGCCACCAACCCCTGTGGGTAAGCTGTTGGTGCCAATCAGTAGCAGGTGCAGTGGTCTTATTTATGAATGTAAAACTGCTTGTCTTTGTTGCTGTTGCAGCTGGCAGCTTTTTATTTCAACTTGGCTGACCCCCCACAGTGCACCCCTAAAACCTGCATTTTGCTTGTAGTATCTCACAAAGCAGCAGCAGCACAGCTACAAAGAGCGATAGGAAGCAGCACAGTGGGGAGCATCACTTTCGAGCTCCAGTATCATCAAATGCAGTGTGGTGTTGATGTGAGAGACTTTGGCAGAGCTGAAGTGATGCAACTAGGCATGAGCAAGGGGGGGGGGGGAGTACAAATGCTGGCACACGCATAAATATAAAGCATGCAATTAGGCTAGAAGGCCATGTGCTATGCAGGCAATAACAGGCTCCAGTACCATCAAATGCAGTGTGGTGTTGATGTAAGAGACTTTGGCAGAGCTGAAGTGATGAAACTAGGCATGAGCAAGGGGTAGGAGGGGGGGGGGGTTGAAATGCTGTCTCAAGCATTGATACATATGATGCAATTTAGCATGGAGTGCCATGTGCTATGCATTCATCGTCAAGCTCTAGTAGCATCAAATGCAGTGTGGTGTTGATGTGAAATATTTTGGCAGAGCTGACGTGCTGAAACTAGGCATGAGCGGGCTGGGGGGGGGGGCGTGAAATGCTGGCACAAGCATTAATACACAACATGCAATTTAGGCTAGAAAGCCATGTGCTATGCAGGCAATAACAGGCTCCAGTACCATCAAATGTAGTGTGGTGTTGATGTAAGAGACTTTGGCAGAGCTGAAGTGATGCAACTAGGCATGAGCAAGGGGAGGGGGGGAGTACAAATGCTGGCACACGCATAAATATAAAGCATGCAATTAGGCTAGAAGGCCATGTGCTATGCAGGCAATAACAGGCTCCAGTACCATCAAATGCAGTGTGGTGTTGATGTAAGAGACTTTGGCAGAGCTGAAGTGATGAAACTAGGCATGAGCAAGGGGTTGGAGGGGGGGGGGGGTTGAAATGCTGTCTCAAGCATTGATACATATGATGCAATTTAGCATGGAGTGCCATGTGCTATACATTTATTGTCAAGCTCTGGTAGCATCAAATGCAGTGTGGTGTTAATGTGCAAGACTTTGGCAGAGCTGAAGTGATGAAATTAGGCATGAGCGGGGGGGGGGTGAAATGGTGGCACAAGCATAAATACACAACATGCAATTAGGATAGCAGGCCATGTGCTATGCAGGCAATAACAAGCTCCAGTACCATCAAATGCAGTGTGGTGTTGATGTGAGAGACTTTGGCAGAGCTGAAGTGATGAAACTAGGCATGAGCAAGGGGGAGGGGGGGGGGGGGAGTTGAAATGCTGTCTCAAGCATTGATACATATGATGCAATTTAGCATGGAGTGCCATGTGCTATGCATTCATTGTCAAGCTTTAGTAGCATCAAGTGCAGTGTGGTGTTAATTTGACAGACTTTGGCAGAGCTGAAGTGATGCAACTAGGCATGAGCGGGGTGGGGGGGGGGGGGGGGTATAAATGCTGGCACAAGCATAAATACACAGCATGCAATTAGGCTAGAAGGCCATGTGCTATGCAGGCAATAACAGGCTCTTGTACCATGAAATGCAGTGTGGTGTTGATGTGAGAGACTTTGGCAGAGCTGAAGTGATGAAACTAGGCATGAGCAAGGGGTAGGGGGGGGGGGGGGTTGAAATGCTGTCTCAAGCATTGATACATATGATGCAATTTAGCATGGAGTGCCATGTGCTATGCATTCATTGTCAAGCTCTAGTAGCATCAAATGCAGTGTGGTGTTGATGTGAAATATTTTGGCAGAGCTGACGTGCTGAAACTAGGCATGAGCGGGCGGGGAGGGGGGGGGGGGGGTGAAATGGTGACACAAGCATAAATACACAGCATGCAATTAAGGCTAGCAGGCCATGTGCTATGCAGGCAATGACAAGCTCCAGTATCATCAAGTGCAGTGTGGTGTTAATTTGACAGACTTTGGCAGAGCTGACGTGCTGAAACTAGGCATGAGCGGGGGGGGGGGGGGGGGTGTGTGAAATGCTGGCACATGCATTCATACACAGCATGCAATTTAGGCTAGGAGGCCATGTTCTATCCAGGCAATTACAGGCTCCAGTATCATCAACTGCAGTGTGGTGTTCATGTGAGAGACTTTGGCGGAGCTGATCCTGGGCATGAGCGGGGGGGGGGGGGGGGGGAGGGGAGGGGGGGGGGGGGGATGGCAAAAGGGGGGGGGGGGTGGATATGCTGTGTCCAGCATCACTACACATCATGCCATTCTAGCGTAGAGTACTATGTGCTATGCATTCACTTTGAAGCTCCAGTATCATCAAATGCAGTGTGGTGTTATTTGACAGACTTTGGCAGAGCTGAAGTGCGGAAACTAGGCATGCATTAATACACAGCTTGCAATTTAGGCTAGAAGGCCATGTCCTATCCAGGCAATTACAGGCTCCAGTATCATCAACTGCAGTGTGGTGTTCATGTGAGAGACTTTGGCGGAGCTGATCCTGGGCATGAGCGGGGGGGGGGGGGGGGGAGGCAAGGGGGGGGGGGGGGGGATATGCTGTGTCCAGCATCACTACACATCATGCAATTCTAGCGTAGAGTACTATGTGCTATGCATTCACTTTCGAGCTCCAGTATCATCAAATGCAGTGTGGTGTTACTTGACAGATTTTGGCAGAGCTGAAGTGTTGAAACTAGGCATGAGCAGGGGGAGGGGGGGGGGGGGGTGAAATGGTGACACAAGCATAAATACACAGCATGCAATTAAGGCTAGCAGGCCATGTGCTATGCAGGCAATGACAAGCTCCAGTATCATCAAGTGCAGTGTGGTGTTAATTTGACAGACTTTTGCAGAGCTGAAGTGATGCAACTAGGCATGAGCGGGGGGGGGGGGGGGTGAAATGCTGGCACATGCATTCATACACACCATGCAATTTAGGCTTGAAGGCCATGTCCTATCCAGGCAATTACAGGCTCCAGTATCATCAACTGCAGTGTGGTGTTCATGTGAGAGACTTTGGCGGAGCTGATCCTGGGCATGAGCGGGGGGGGGGGGGGGGGGGGAAGGAAGGGGGGGGGGGGATATGCTGTGTCCAGCATCACTACACATCATGCCATTCTAGCGTAGAGTAATATGTGCTATGGATTCACTTTCGAGCTCCAGTATCATCAAATGCAGTGTGGTGTTATTTGACAGACTTTGGCAGAGGTGAAGTGATAAAATTAGGCATGAGCGGGGGGGGGGGGGGGGTGAAATGGTGGCACAAGCATAAATACACAACATGCAATTTAGGCTAGCAGGCCATGTGCTATGCCGGCGATTACAAGCTCCAGTACCATCAAATGTAGTGTGGTGTTGATGTGAGAGACTTTGGCAGAGCTGAAGTGATGCAACTAGGCATGAGCAAGGGGGGGGGGGGGGAGTACAAATGCTGGCACACGCATAAATATAAAGCATGCAATTAGGCTAGAAGGCCATGTGCTATGCAGGCAATAACAGGCTCCAGTACCATCAATGCAGTGTGGTGTTGATCTAAGAGACTTTGGCAGAGCTGAAGTGATGAAACTAGGCATGAGCAAGGGGTAGGAGGGGGGGGTTGAAATGCTGTCTCAAGCATTGATACATATGATGCAATTTAGCATGGAGTGCCATGTGCTATGCATTCATTGTCAAGCTCTGGTAGCATCAAATGCAGTGTGGTGTTAATGTGCAAGACTTTGGCAGAGCTGAAGTGACGAAATTAGGCATGAGCGGGGGGGGGGGGTGAAATGGTGGCACAAGCATAAATACACAACATGCAAATTAGGCTAGCAGGCCATGTGCTATGCCGGCAATTACAAGCTCCAGTACCATCAAATGTAGTGTGGTGTTGATGTGAGAGACTTTGGCAGAGCTGAAGTGATGCAACTAGGCATGAGCAAGGGGGGGGGGGGGAGTACAAATGCTGGCACACGCATAAATATAAAGCATGCAATTAGGCTAGAAGGCCATGTGCTATGCAGGCAATAACAGGCTCCAGTACCATCAAATGCAGTGTGGTGTTGATGTAAGAGACTTTGGCAGAGCTGAAGTGATGAAACTAGGCATGAGCAAGGGGTAGGAGGGGGGGGTTGAAATGCTGTCTCAAGCATTGATACATATGATGCAATTTAGCATGGAGTGCCATGTGCTATGCATTCATTGTCAAGCTCTGGTAGCATCAAATGCAGTGTGGTGTTAATGTGCAAGACTTTGGCAGAGCTGAAGTGACGAAATTAGGCATGAGCGGGGGGGGGGGGGGGTGAAATGGTGGCACAAGCATAAATACACAACATGCAAATTAGGCTAGCAGGCCATGTGCTATGCCGGCAATTACAAGCTCCAGTACCATCAAATGTAGTGTGGTGTTGATGTGAGAGACTTTGGCAGAGCTGAAGTGATGCAACTAGGCATGAGCAAGGGGGGGGGGGGGAGTACAAATGCTGGCACACGCATAAATATAAAGCATGCAATTAGGCTAGAAGGCCATGTGCTATGCAGGCAATAACAGGCTCCAGTACCATCAAATGCAGTGTGGTGTTGATGTAAGAGACTTTGGCAGAGCTGAAGTGATGAAACTAGGCATGAGCAAGGGGTAGGAGGGGGGGGTTGAAATGCTGTCTCAAGCATTGATACATATGATGCAATTTAGCATGGAGTGCCATGTGCTATGCATTCATTGTCAAGCTCTGTTAGCATCAAATGCAGTGTGGTGTTAATGTGCAAGACTTTGGCAGAGCTGAAGTGATGAAATTAGGCATGAGCGGGGGGGGGGGGGGGGTGTGAAATGGTGGCACAAGCATAAATACACAACATGCAAATTAGGCTAGCAGGCCATGTGCTATGCAGGCAATAACAGGCTCCAGTACCAAAAAATGTAGTGTGGTGTTGATGTGAGAGACTTTGGCAGAGCTGAAGTGATGAAACTAGGCATGAGCAAGGGGGAGGGGGGGGGGGGGAGTTGAAATGCTGTCTCAAGCATTGATACATATGATGCGATTTAGCATGGAGTGCCATGTGCTATGCATTCATTGTCAAGCTCTAGTAGCATCAAATGCAGTGTGGTGTTGATGTGAAATATTTTGGCAGAGCTGACGTGCTGAAACTAGGCATGAGCGGGCGGGGAGGGGGGGGGTGAAAATGGTGACACAAGCATAAATACACAGCATGCAATTAAGGCTAGCAGGCCATGTGCTATGCAGGCAATGACAAGCTCCAGTATCATCAAGTGCAGTGTGGTGTTAATTTGACAGACTTTGGCAGAGCTGACGTGCTGAAACTAGGCATGAGCGGGGGGGGGGGGGGGAAGGGTGTGAAATGCTGGCACATGCATTCATACACAGCATGCAATTTAGGCTAGAAGGCCATGTTCTATCCAGGCAATTACAGGCTCCAGTATCATCAACTGCACTGTGGTGTTCATGTGAGAGACTTTGGCGGAGCTGATCCTGGGCATGAGCGGGGGGGGGGGGGGGGGGGGGGGGGGATGGCAAAAGGGGGGGGGGTGGATATGCTGTGTCCAGCATCACTACACATCATGCCATTCTAGCGTAGAGTACTATGTGCTATGCATTCACTTTGAAGCTCCAGTATCATCAAATGCAGTGTGGTGTTATTTGACAGACTTTGGCAGAGCTGAAGTGCGGAAACTAGGCATGCATTAATACACAGCTTGCAATTTAGGCTAGAAGGCCATGTCCTATCCAGGCAATTACAGGCTCCAGTATCATCAACTGCAGTGTGGTGTTCATGTGAGAGACTTTGGCGGAGCTGATCCTGGGCATGAGCGGGGGGGGGGGGGGGGAGGCAAGGGGGGGGGGATATGCTGTGTCCAGCATCACTACACATCATGCAATTCTAGCGTAGAGTACTATGTGCTATGCATTCACTTTCGAGCTCCAGTATCATCAAATGCAGTGTGGTGTTACTTGACAGACTTTGGCAGAGCTGAAGTGCTGAAACTAGGCATGAGCGGGGGGAGGGGGGGGGGTGAAATGGTGACACAAGCATAAATACACAGCATGCAATTAAGGCTAGCAGGCCATGTGCTATGCAGGCAATGACAAGCTCCAGTATCATCAAGTGCAGTGTGGTGTTAATTTGACAGACTTTGGCAGAGCTGAAGTGCTGAAACTAGGCATGAGCGGGCTGGGGGGGGGTGAAATGCTGGCACATGCATTCATACACACCATGCAATTTAGGCTTGAAGGCCATGTCCTATCCAGGCAATTACAGGCTCCAGTATCATCAACTGCAGTGTGGTGTTCATGTGAGAGACTTTGGCGGAGCTGATCCTGGGCATGAGCGGGGGGGGGGGGGGGGGGGGGGGGGAGGCAAGGGGGGGGGGGGGGGAGATGCTGTGTCCAGCATCACTACACATCATGCCATTCTAGCGTAGAGTAATATGTGCTTTGGATTCACTTTCGAGCTCCAGTATCATCAAATGCAGTGTGGTGTTATTTGACAGACTTTGGCAGAGGTGAAGTGATGAAATTAGGCATGAGCGGGGGGGGGGGGGTGAAATGGTGGCACAAGCATAAATACACAACATGCAATTTAGGCTAGCAGGCCATGTGCTATGCGGCAATTATAAGCTCCAGTACCATCAAATGTAGTGTGGTGTTGATGTGAGAGACTTTGGCAGAGCTGGAGTGATGCAACTAGGCATGAGCAAGGGGGGGGGGGAGTACAAATGCTGGCACACGCATAAATACACAACATGCAATTAGGCTAGAAGGCCATGTGCTATGCAGGCAATAACAGGCTCCAGTACCATCAAATGCAGTGTGGTGTTGATGTAAGAGACTTTGGCAGAGCTGAAGTGATGAAACTAGGCATGAGCAAGGGGTAGGAGGGGGGGGTTGAAATGCTGTCTCAAGCATTGATACATATGATGCAATTTAGCATGGAGTGCCATGTGCTATGCATTCATTGTCAAGCTCTGGTAGCATCAAATGCAGTGTGGTGTTAATGTGCAAGACTTTGGCAGAGCTGAAGTGATGAAATTAGGCATGAGCGGGGGGGGGGGTGTGAAATGGTGGCACAAGCATAAATACACAACATGCAAATTAGGCTAGCAGGCCATGTGCTATGCAGGCAATAACAAGCTCCAGTACCATCAAATGTAGTGTGGTGTTGATGTGAGAGACTTTGGCAGAGCTGAAGTGATGAAACTAGGCATGAGCAAGGGGGAGGGGGGGGGGGGAGTTGAAATGCTGTCTCAAGCATTGATACATATGATGCAATTTAGCATGGAGTGCCATGTGCTATGCATTCATTGTCAAGCTCTGGTAGCATCAAATGCAGTGTGGTGTTAATGTGCAAGACTTTGGCAGAGCTGAAGTGATGAAATTAGGCATGAGCGGGGGGGGGGGGGGGTGAAATGGTGGCACAAGCATAAATACACAACATGCAAAGTAGGCTAGCAGGCCATGTGCTATGCAGGCAATAACAAGCTCCAGTACCATCAAATGCAGTGTGGTGTTGATGTAAGAGACTTTGGCAGAGCTGAAGTGATGAAACTAGGCATGAGCAAGGGGTAGGAGGGGGGGGTTGAAATGCTGTCTCAAGCATTGATACATATGATGCAATTTAGCATGGAGTGCCATGTGCTATGCATTCATTGTCAAGCTCTGGTAGCATCAAATGCAGTGTGGTGTTAATGTGCAAGACTTTGGCAGAGCTGAAGTGATGAAATTAGGCATGAGCGGGGGGGGGGGTGTGAAATGGTGGCACAAGCATAAATACACAACATGCAAATTAGGCTAGCAGGCCATGTGCTATGCAGGCAATAACAAGCTCCAGTACCATCAAATGCAGTGTGGTGTTGATGTAAGAGACTTTGGCAGAGCTGAAGTGATGAAACTAGGCATGAGCAAGGGGTAGGAGGGGGGGGTTGAAATGCTGTCTCAAGCATTGATACATATGATGCAATTTAGCATGGAGTGCCATGTGCTATGCATTCATTGTCAAGCTCTGGTAGCATCAAATGCAGTGTGGTGTTAATGTGCAAGACTTTGGCAGAGCTGAAGTGATGAAATTAGGCATGAGCGGGGGGGGGGGGGGGTGAAATGGTGGCACAAGCATAAATACACAACATGCAAATTAGGCTAGCAGGCCATGTGCTATGCAGGCAATAACAAGCTCCAGTACCATCAAATGCAGTGTGGTGTTGATGTGAGAGACTTTGGCAGAGCTGAAGTGATGAAACTAGGCATGAGCAAGGGGGAGGGGGGGGGGGGGGGAGTTGAAATGCTGTCTCAAGCATTGATACATATGATGCAATTTAGCATGGAGTGCCATGTGCTATGCATTCATTGTCAAGCTCTAGTAGCATCAAATGCAGTGTGGTGTTGATGTGAAATATTTTGGCAGAGCTGACGTGCTGAAACTAGGCATGAGCGGGCGGGGAGGGGGGGGGGGTGAAATGGTGACACAAGCATAAATACACAGCATGCAGTTTAGGCTAGCAGGCCATGTGCTATGCAGGCAATAACAAGCTCCAGTACCATCAAATGTAGTGTGGTGTTGATGTGAGAGACTTTGGCAGAGCTGAAGTGATGAAACTAGGCATGAGCAAGGGGGAGGGGGGGGGGGGGGGGAGTTGAAATGCTGTCTCAAGCATTGATACATATGATGCAATTTAGCATGGAGTGCCATGTGCTATGTATTCATTGTCAAGCTCTAGTAGCATCAAATGCAGTGTGGTGTTGATGTGAAATATTTTGGCAGAGCTGACGTTCTGAAACTAGGCATGAGCGGGCTGGGGGGGGGGGTGAAATGCTGGCACAAGCATAAATACACAACATGCAAATTAGGCTAGAAGGCCATGTGCTATGCAGGCAATGACAAGCTCCAGTATCATCAAGTGCAGCGTGGTGTTAATATGACAGACTTTGGCAGAGTTGAAGTGCTGAAACTAGGCATGAGCGGGGGGGGGGGGGGTTGAAATGCTGTCTCATGCATAAATACACAGCATGCAATTCAAGGTTAGAGTACTATGTGCTGTGCATTCATTGTCAAGCTCTAGTAGCATCAAATGCAGTGTGGTGTTAATGTGCAAGACTTTGGCAGAGCTGACGTGCTGAAACTAGGCATGAGCGGGCGGGCGGGGGGCGGGGGGGGGGGGGGGGGGGTGAAATGGTGGCACAAGCATAAATACACAACATGCAATTTAGGCTAGCAGGCCATGTGCTATGCAGGCAATAACAAGCTCTAGTACCATCAAATGTCGTGTGGTGTTGATGTGAGAGACTTTGGCAGAGCTGAAGTGATGAAACTAGGCATGAGCAAGGGGTAGGGGGGGGGGAGTTGAAATGCTGTCTCAAGCATTGATACATATGATGCAATTTAGCATGGAGTGACATGTGCTATGCATTCATTGTCAAGCTCTAGTAGCATCAAATGCAGTGTGGTATTAATTTGACAGACTTTGGCAGAGCTGAAGTGCTGAAACTAGGCATGAGCGGGGGGGGGGGGTTGAAATGCTGTCTCATGCATAAATACACAGCATGCAATTCTAGGTTAGAGTACTATGTGCTGTGCATTCATTGTCAAGCTCTAGTAGCATCAAATGCAGTGTGGTGTTAATGTGCAAGACTTTGGCAGAGCTGACGTGCTGAAACTAGGCATGAGCGGGCGGGCGGGGGGCGGGGGGGGGGGGGGGGGTGAAATGGTGGCACAAGCATAAATACACAACATGCAATTTAGGCTAGCAGGCCATGTGCTATGCAGGCAATACCAAGCTCCAGTACCATCAAATGTAGTGTGGTGTTGATGTGAGAGACTTGGCAGAGCTGAAGTGATGAAAACTAGGCATGAGCAAGGGGTAGGGGGGGGGGGGGAGTTGAAATGCTGTCTCAAGCATTGATACATATGATGCAATTTAGCATGGAGTGACATGTGCTATGCATTCATTGTCAAGCTCTAGTAGCATCAAATGCAGTGTGGTGTTAATTTGACAGACTTTGGCAGAGCTGAAGTGATGCAACTAGGCATGAGCGGGGTGGGGGGGGGGGGTATAAATGCTGGCACAAGCATAAATACACAGCATGCAATTAGGCTAGATGGCCATGTGCTATGCAGGCAATAACAGGCTCTTGTACCATGAAATGCAGTGTGGTGTTGATGTGAGAGACTTTGGCAGAGCTGAAGTGATGAAACTTGGCATGAGCAAGGGGTAGGGGGGGGGGGGAGGTGAAATGCTGTCTCAAGCATTGATACATATGATGCAATTTAGCATGGAGTGCCATGTGCTATGCATTCATTGTCAAGCTCTAGTCGCATCTAATGCAGTGTGGTGTTAATGTGAAATATTTTGGCAGAGCTGACGTGCTGAAACTAGGCATGAGCGGGGGGGGGGGGGGGTGAAATGCTGGCACATGCATCATACACAGCATGCAATTTAGGCTAGAAGGCCATGTTCTATCCAGGCAATTACAGGCTCCAGTATCATCAACTGCAGTGTGGTGTTCATGTGAGAGACTTTGGCGGAGCTGATCCTGGGCATGAGCGGGGGGGGGGGGGGGGGGGGGATGGCAAAAGGGGGGGGGGGGATATGCTGTGTCCAGCATCACTACACATCATGCCATTCTAGCGTAGAGTACTATGTGCAATGCATTCACTTTGAAGCTCCAGTATCATCAAATGCAGTGTGGTGTTATTTGACAGACTTTGGCAGAGCTGAAGTGCGGAAACTAGGCATGCATTAATACACAGCTTGCAATTTAGGCTAGAAGGCCATGTCCTATCCAGGCAATTACAGGCTCCAGTATCATCAACTGCAGTGTGGTGTTCATGTGAGAGACTTTGGTGGAGCTGATCCTGGGCATGAGCGGGGGGGGGGGGGGGGGGAGGCAAGGGGGGGGGGGGGGGATATGCTGTGTCCAGCATCACTACACATCATGCAATTGTAGCGTAGAGTACTATGTGCTATGCATTCACTTTCGAGCTCCAGTATCATCAAATGCAGTGTGGTGTTATTTGACAGACTTTGGCAGAGGTGAAGTGATGAAATTAGGCATGAGCGGGGGGGGGGGGGTGAAATGGTGGCACAAGCATAAATACACAACATGCAATTTAGGCTAGCAGGCCATGTGCTATGCCGGCAATTATAAGCTCCAGTACCATCAAATGTAGTGTGGTGTTGATGTGAGAGACTTTGGCAGAGCTGAAGTGATGCAACTAGGCATGAGCAAGGGGGGGGGGGGGGAGTACAAATGCTGGCACACGCATAAATACACAACATGCAATTAGGCAAGAAGGCCATGTGCTATGCAGGCAATAACAGGCTCCAGTACCATCAAATGCAGTGTGGTGTTGATGTAAGAGACTTTGGCAGAGCTGAAGTGGTGAAACTAGGCATGAGCAAGGGGTAGGAGGGGGGGGGGGGGGGTTGAAATGCTGTCTCAAGCATTGATACATATGATGCAATTTAGCATGGAGTGACATGTGCTATGCATTCATTGTCAAGCTCTGGTAGCATCAAATGCAGTGTGGTGTTAATGTGCAAGACTTTGGCAGAGCTGAAGTGATGAAATTAGGCATGAGCGGGGGGGGGGGGGTGAAATGGTGGCACAAGCATAAATACACAACATGCAAATTAGGCTAGCAGGCCATGTGCTATGCCGGCAATTACAAGCTCCAGTACCATCAAATGTAGTGTGGTGTTGATGTGAGAGACTTTGGCAGAGCTGAAGTGATGAAACTAGGCATGAGCAAGGGGGAGGGGGGGGGGGAGTTGAAATGCTGTCTCAAGCATTGATACATATGATGCAATTTAGCATGGAGTGCCATGTGCTATGTATTCATTGTCAAGCTCTAGTAGCATCAAATGCAGTGTGGTGTTAATTTGACAGACTTTGGCAGAGCTGAAGTGATGCAACTAGGCATGAGCGGGGAGGGGGGGGGGTGAAATGCTGGCACATGCATTAATACACAGCATGCAATTTAGGCTAGAAGGCCATGTCCTATCAGGCAATTACAGGATCCAGTATCATCAACTGCAGTCTGGTGTTAATTTGACAGACTTTGGCAGAGCTGAAGTGATGAAACTAGGCATGAGCAAGGGGGAGGGGGGGGGGGAGTTGAAATGCTGTCTCAAGCATTGATACATATGATGCAATTTAGCATGGAGTGCCATGTGCTATGTATTCATTTTCAAGCTCTAGTAGCATCAAATGCAGTGTGGTGTTAATTTGACAGACTTTGGCAGAGCTGAAGTGATGCAACTAGGCATGAGCGGGGGGGGGGGGGGGTTGAAATGCTGTCTCATGCATAAATACACAGCATGCAATTCTAGGTTAGAGTACTATGTGCTGTGCATTCATTGTCAAGCTCTAGTAGCATCAAATGCAGTGTGGTGTTAATGTGCAAGACTTTGGCAGAGCTGACGTGCTGAAACTAGGCATGAGCGGGCGGGCGGGGGGCGGGGGGGGGGGGGGGGGGTGAAATGGTGGCACAAGCATAAATACACAACATGCAATTTAGGCTAGCAGGCCATGTGCTATGCAGGCAATAACAAGCTCCAGTACCATCAAATGTAGTGTGGTGTTGATGTGAGAGACTTTGGCAGAGCTGAAGTGATGAAACTAGGCATGAGCAAGGGGTAGGGGGGGGGGGGGGGTTGAAATGCTGTCTCAAGCATTGATACATATGATGCAATTTAGCATAGAGTGACATGTGCTATGCATTCATTGTCAAGCTCTAGTAGCATCAAATGCAGTGTGGTGTTAATTTGACAGACTTTGGCAGAGCTGAAGTGATGCAACTAGGCATGAGCGGGGTGGGGGGGGGGGTATAAATGCTGGCACAAGCATAAATACACAGCATGCAATTAGGCTAGATGGCCATGTGCTATGCAGGCAATAACAGGCTCTTGTACCATGAAATGCAGTGTGGTGTTGATGTGAGAGACTTTGGCAGAGCTGAAGTGATGAAACTTGGCATGAGCAAGGGGTAGGGGGGGGGGGGAGGTGAAATGCTGTCTCAAGCATTGATACATATGATGCAATTTAGCATGGAGTGCCATGTGCTATGTATTCATTGTCAAGCTCTAGTAGCATCAAATGCAGTGTGGTGTTAATTTGACAGACTTTGGCAGAGCTGAAGTGATGCAACTAGGCATGAGCGGGGGGGGGGGGGGGGGTGAAATGCTGTCTCATGCATAAATACACAGCATGCAATTCTAGGTTAGAGTACTATGTGCTGTGCATTCATTGTCAAGCTCTAGTAGCATCAAATGCAGTGTGGTGTTAATGTGCAAGACTTTGGCAGAGCTGACGTGCTGAAACTAGGCATGAGCGGGCGGGCGGGGGGCGGGGGGGGGGGGTGAAATGGTGGCACAAGCATAAATACACAACATGCAATTTAGGCTAGCAGGCCATGTGCTATGCAGGCAATAACAAGCTCCAGTACCATCAAATGTAGTGTGGTGTTGATGTGAGAGACTTTGGCAGAGCTGAAGTGATGAAACTAGGCATGAGCAAGGGGTAGGGGGGGGGGGGGAGTTGAAATGCTGTCTCAAGCATTGATACATATGATGCAATTTAGCATAGAGTGACATGTGCTATGCATTCATTGTCAAGCTCTAGTAGCATCAAATGCAGTGTGGTGTTAATTTGACAGACTTTGGCAGAGCTGAAGTGATGCAACTAGGCATGAGCGGGGTGGGGGGGGGGGTATAAATGCTGGCACAAGCATAAATACACAGCATGCAATTAGGCTAGATGGCCATGTGCTATGCAGGCAATAACAGGCTCTTGTACCATGAAATGCAGTGTGGTGTTGATGTGAGAGACTTTGGCAGAGCTGAAGTGATGAAACTTGGCATGAGCAAGGGGTAGGGGGGGGGGGGAGGTGAAATGCTGTCTCAAGCATTGATACATATGATGCAATTTAGCATGGAGTGCCATGTGCTATGTATTCATTGTCAAGCTCTAGTAGCATCAAATGCAGTGTGGTGTTAATTTGACAGACTTTGGCAGAGCTGAAGTGATGCAACTAGGCATGAGCGGGGAGGGGGGGGGGGGTGAAATGCTGGCACATGCATTAATACACAGCATGCAATTTAGGCTAGAAGGCCATGTCCTATCCAGGCAATTACAGGATCCAGTATCATCAACTGCAGTCTGGTGTTAATTTGACAGACTTTGGCAGAGCTGAAGTGATGAAACTAGGCATGAGCAAGGGGGAGGGGGGGGGGAGTTGAAATGCTGTCTCAAGCATTGATACATATGATGCAATTTAGCATGGAGTGCCATGTGCTATGTATTCATTGTCAAGCTCTAGTAGCATCAAATGCAGTGTGGTGTTAATTTGACAGACTTTGGCAGAGCTGAAGTGATGCAACTAGGCATGAGCGGGGTGGGGGGGGGGGGTATAAATGCTGGCACAAGCATAAATACACAGCATGCAATTAGGCTAGAAGGCCATGTGCTATGCAGGCAATAACAGGCTCTTGTACCATCAAATGCAGTGTGGTGTTGATGTGAGAGACTTTGGCAGAGCTGAAGTGATGAAACTAGGCATGAGCAAGGGGTAGGGGGGGGGGAGTTGAAATGCTGTCTCAAGCATTGATACATATGATGCAATTTAGCATGGAGTGCCATGTGCTATGCATTCATTGTCAAGCTCTAGTAGCATCAAATGCAGTGTGGTATTGATGTGAAATATTTTGGCAGAGCTGACGTGCTGAAACTAGGCATGAGCGGGCGGGGAGGGGGGGGGGGGTGAAATGGTGACACAAGCATAAATACACAGCATGCAGTTTAGGCTAGAAGGCCATGTGCTATGCAGGCAATGACAAGCTCCAGTATCATCAAGTGCAGTGTGGTGTTAATTGACAGACTTTGGCAGAGTTGAAGTGCTGAAACTAGGCATGAGCAAGGGGTAGGGGGGGGGGGGGAGTTGAAATGCTGTCTCAAGCATTGATACATATGATGCAATTTAGCATGGAGTGCCATGTGCTATGCATTCATTGTCAAGCTCTAGTAGCATTAAATGCAGTGTGGTGTTGATGTGAAATTTTGGCAGAGCTGACGTTCTGAAACTAGGCATGAGCGGGCTGGGGGGGGGGGGGTGAAATGGTGGCACAAGCATAAATACACAACATGCAATTTAGGCTAGAAGGCCATGTGCTATGCAGGCAATAACAGGCTCCAGTAGCATTAAATGTAGTGTGGTGTTGATGTGAGAGACTTTGGCAGAGCTGAAGTGATGAAACTAGGCATGAGCAAGGGGGGGGTGAAATGGTGACACAAGCATAAATACACAGCATGCAATTAAGGCTAGAAGGCCATGTGCTATGCAGGCAATGACAAGCTCCAGTCTCATCAAGTGCAGTGTGGTGTTAATATGACAGACTTTGGCAGAGTTGAAGTGCTGAAACTAGGCATGAGCGGGGGGGGGGGGGTTGAAATGCTGTCTCATGCATAAATACACAGCATGCAATTCTAGGTTAGAGTACTATGTGCTGTGCATTCATTGTCAAGCTCTAGTAGCATCAAATGCAGTGTGGTGTTTATGTGCAAGACTTTGGCAGAGCTGACGTGCTGAAACTAGGCATGAGCGGGCGGGCGGGGGGCGGGGGGGGGGGGGGTGAAATGGTGGCACAAGCATAAATACACAGCATCCAGTTTAGGCTAGAAGGCCATGTGCTATGCAGGCAATAACAAGCTCTAGTACCATCAAATGTAGTGTGGTGTTGATGTGAGAGACTTTGGCAGAGCTGAAGTGATGAAACTAGGCATGAGCAAGGGGTAGGGGGGGGGGGGAGTTGAAATGCTGTCTCAAGCATTGATACATATGATGCAATTTAGCATGGAGTGCCATGTGCTATGCATTCATTGTCAAGCTCTAGTAGCATCAAATGCAGTGTGGTGTTGATGTGAAATATTTTGGCAGAGCTGACGTTCTGAAACTAGGCATGAGCGGGCGGGGAGGGGGGGGGGGTGAAATGCTGGCACAAGCATAAATACACAACATGCAATTTAGGCTAGAAGGCCATGTGCTATGCAGGCAATAACAGGCTCCAGTACCATCAAATGTAGTGTGGTGTTGATGTGAGAGACTTTGGCAGAGCTGAAGTGATGAAACTAGGCATGAGCAAGGGGGGGGGGGGGTGAAATGGTGACACAAGCATAAATACACAGCATGCAATTAAGGCTAGAAGGCCATGTGCTATGCAGGCAATGACAAGCTCCAGTATCATCAAGTGCAGTGTGGTGTTAATATGACAGACTTTGGCAGAGTCAAAGTGCTGAAACTAGGCATGAGTGGGGGGGGGGGGGAGTTGAAATTCTGTCTCAAGCATAAATACACAGCATGCAATTCTAGCGTAGAGTACTATGTGCTGTGCATTCATTGTCAAGCTCTAGTAGCATCAAATGCAGTGTGGTGTTAATGTGCATGACTTTGGCAGAGCTGAAGTGATTAAATTAGGCATGAGCGGGGGGGGGGGGGGTGAAATGGTGGCACAAGCATAAATACACAACATGCAATTTAGGCTAGAAGGCCATGTGCTATGCAGGCAATAACAGGCTCCAGTAGCATTAAATGTAGTGTGGTGTTGATGTGAGAGACTTTGGCAGAGCTGAAGTGATGAAACTAGGCATGAGCAAGGGGTACGTCTCTAAAGTTGGGCCCGATGTCGAAGTTCATGTTGAACATCGCTGGGCGCCGATGTTCATATGCTGAGATCGACATCGAGATTGCTACTGAATGTTTTTCGATGTCCAACATCGGCCGATGTCGACCTCACTTGGACATCGATTTCAGACATCGGCCGATGTCGAAGTGCTGGACATGGATGCCATTCCTTTAGACATTGATGCCCAACTGATTGAGGGCTGATCCTCCAGCCTAGCTTTCTTTTAGATGCCTAGTTGCAGGCCTGTGGGCTGTGTATGGGCGCAAACAAGGGTTTGGCCTCTTATTGGAGTGCGCACGCCTGCCTCCTCTGCTACGTTCAGGCCATTCACTGCATGTGTTGCCCCTATGTAGCTACAGGGCCTGAAGTACTCCCAGTCAGTCATCGTGTGCTGGCTGGGCTGCTGCTATCCCATGAAGATGTGGTCATGGCATGCCCTTAACCTGTCAGCACTAGTAGTGTTGACAGTACTGTGTTGACAGCATCGCATAGGACTGTACAGCAGCAGACCAAAAAGTCAGCAGCACTTGACGGTTTGCCACTGTGCAGGACAGCAGAGTAGTTAGATGAAGATTAGGCCGTGAGGAACAACACAGTATACTGGTATGGGGTTGCTCACACCCAAATTCAACTGCGTGCTGCAGTTGTAGTCTGACAGCTGTGCTGCAGCAGCAGAAGCCAAGGTGGGCAGAAAAAGCACTTTGTAAGGTAGCTCAGACTAGCTTGACACACAAATGTAACATGCATATGGTGATAATGCTTGTGCTTTCCACAAGACGTTTGCGCCATACCTACTACTGCTGCTGCATTCTACTGCTGTTGCGAGTTCCCGCCACAGGTCAAAGCAGTGCTAAGTGGAACTAATCATTACACGTGTTTCCGGCCAGGTTCATTGCCCAAGCAGCATGCTGCCAGCAGCAAATCGACCCTGGTGCAAGACAAGCAAGACACCACCAGGCGACCAGTGACCTAGGACACTAGAAAGCATGTGCCAGTTACGGCCACAACGCAGGCATACAAAGGGCATAAGAAGCAGCAGCGCTGAAACGGGCTGCTGCAGACCACCCCACACATGCTGCTCTGTGGTTTCAAAACCAAACTACTGTAGAGGGATTCCCAAGGACCTGTGGTCAGCAAGTCGCAAGAGTGCCCAAGGCAAGCACCAGGCGTAGCTGGGTGAGCAGAGCTCTGCAACCCACAACAGTAGCTGTTCGCCAGACGCCACAACAGCTGCTGTGCAACCACACATTGAAAACCGCCCGCAGAAACCATCCATGTGGCATCTATATGTCCGTGTTATGGGATAGGGCGGGTGATCCTGTGAGCTGTGTGGCAGACAACTCGATCACAGCCACAACACTCTCATGCACTGCTGCTGCTGCTGCTCCCTGACTGTCCACGCAGCTAGGCTGCTCCTTCTTCGCCACCTGACGTGGGAACCCTCAAAGATACCTTGCCACTGCATCACACCACACCATATAGCCGCTGCATGTAGTCGCTGCTGCTACGGGAGAATGGACATGTCCACCTAACGGACCCCCGAGCATGCTGCCTTTGCCGCATGGACGGACTCTCCGGCTTGGGGAAGGGCCACATCGAGTATGACTTGCTCTAATTAGCCATCGGCTAGCTCCAGAGACGAGGCTCGAGCGCAAAGCGCTGGCTGCTCCATCACTGCATCGCTGATGTTTCCAGGACCACCGCGAGGAGGTTGCAAGTCCCTAGTCCCTCGTGTGGAGCTAAGTGGAGCTAAGCTGATGACAAAATGAATCAATGCTACTGAGATACATGTGTGCATCACCGACAGCCGCATATGCACTGCTGTGGCTTGCAGTTGCGTGACATAATCGTTATCATCGGGCTTTGCGATTATCAAGTTTATGTTGATGGCTTTCCAGCCACCGGATCGAGTACAAAGTGCTGCACGTGCACATGGCGTATCATTGCGGCGCTTGGATCACCGACGCAACGCTCAAGCACGCCGTATTTACAGTCACGGCGTTTCGATGTCCGTTCCATGCCCAGCACCCGATGCCGAGCGCGATGTCTAACTCGCCGATGTCCAACATCCATATCCAGGCGTTGTCAGACATCGCAGAATGTCTGACATCGCCTGGACATCGTAGACATGGATATCCAAACTTTTAGAGACGCAAAGAGCGGCGCGTAGCGTTGGATTGAGGGCGGCGGATGCCGCGTGATGGTGCGCAGCGGTGGTGGTCCGCAAAAAACATCTGGTTGGCTCTAGTGAAAGACAAAAATAGTGTCTTCAAGCGTGCCAACATGCACCCCAACTGAGTCAGAGAGCGGCGCGTAGCGTTGGATTGAGGGCGGCGGATGCCGCGTGATGGTGCGCAGCGGTGGTGGTCCGCAAAAAAAATCTGGTTGGCTCTAGTGAAAGACAAAAATAGTGTCTTCAAGCGTGCCAACATGCACCCCAACTGAGTCAGAGAGCGGCGCGTAGCGTTGGGTTGAGGGCGGCGGATGCCGCGTGATGGTGCGCAGCGGTGGTGGTCCGCAAAAAACATCTGGTTGGCTCTAGTGAAAGACAAATATAGTGTCTTCAAGCGTGCCAACATGCACCCCAACTGAGTCAGAGAGCGGCGCATAGCGTTGGAATGAGGCGGCGGATGCCGCGTGATGGTGCGCAGCGGTGGTGGTCCGCACAAATCATCTGGCTGGCTCTAGTGAAAGACAAATATAGTGTCTTCAAGCGTGCCAACATGCACCCCAACTGAGTCAGAGAGCGGCGCGTAGCGTTGGGTTCAGGGCGGCGGATGCCGCGTGATGGTGCGCAGCGGTGGTGGTCCGCAAAAATCATCTGGTTGGCTCTAGTAGCACCCCAAATGAGTCAGAGAGCGGCGCGTAGCATTGGGTTGAGCCCCCCCCCCCCCCCCCCCCCCGGGCGCTCATGCCTAGTCTCAGCACCAATGAAGTCGCTCATATGATGTGGCCAAGCCGTTGATCATCAGCAAGTTGCTTGCATGCCCATAACAGAGATTTATTCTTGCCGCATGGCATAAGGTTTTTTTGGGACAACAGTCTGTTTTCCATCTGTCCCCCCCTTCCCCGTCAACAATCCCAACAGTAGCACCAGAACTCTGCCAAAACCGTGAGCGGAGGCTATGCACCTTGTGGATCCTTACGACTACATTGGAAAATGTTGTTGCTACATTGTTTTCAGCCTGCATGGCCCATCTTGTTCGGCTGCAGCAAAATTCACCAATATTCAACATTGGCTACCCCCCTCCCCCCCAATGATGTTGCAGTTGACGTTGCTGATCACATTTACATACGGGCAGTGGCGGTGACCACAGAGTGCAGTTGTGCTGATGTTTGTGATGTCCAGGGCCGAACCTGCAGTCCAAACACCAACTTTCCTCAAGCCATCCCCAACTTCCCCGACACCTACTCTCCCTGTGAGGGTGACTGAAATCACCCTGCAATCAGGCGTATTACACGTATTACAATGCCTTTAGAAACTTGTAAGTGTAACAACACACCCCTGGCCTTTGACACTCCACATTTATTGGCAAGGCATGTTGAACAGACCCTGTTCCCATGCTCCACGACCGCGCATATTCCAATACCAATCCAGCAATCCCCTCCAGAACAGTTACCAAAAACAGAATCTAATCCAACAAGCGACCGATTGACAGCCATATGGCCCCCAACAGCGACACCTGCTCACATGCGACACTTGCTGTTGTTGCCTGGTGGGGAGCACACAGGCTGTCCACAGGCCCGCCAGCTGCCCAAACGCCTCTGCCAAGATTACAGGTAGCGGCTCAGACAGTCAATTCAACTGACTCACTTGCTGCTCCAGAGAGTTGCTGGACCTCCACCTGACAAACGGGCGAATGGGCTCTGAGGGCAATGTGTCATACCTCAGAAGACGACTGCTCAACGCCTGCCGTGTGGCTGGCTGCCTTGCTGGCATCAGCTGCTGCCTGTTATGGCAGGCCTGCATGCTGACAGTCGTTCTTGTTTGTGTAATTTTGTCCGCTTAGCCAGTGGAAAATCGACTTCACAAACACCAAACAGTTTCGGTGTGCTGCTGCATGCAACAAGTTGGATATGGCTGGGTGCTGGTGGTGGAGCCTGGGCGCACGTGCACTCCATCGGGTGGCGGACCCTCAGATGGATTACAAACATATGCTCAACCTCGCTCAACAGTCAGCTTGTGCTGTGTATGCTGTTTGTGTCCCCTGCTGCATCAGGGGTACCAATACTCTAAGTTGGTATGTTAGTACCCCTGTGCTGCATTTTTGTCTTCCCCATCATATGGGTTGTACCGTTTCACATTTCAGTGAAAGTTTCGTGAAGGGAAGTTTTTGCAATTGACTTCTGATAGTGCTCTGCAGTGCTGCAGCAGCTGCTGGACCCCTCCCTCATTGCCTAGGACTGCTGCTACTCTTTGTTTACACCATAGAAACCTACTATGTACATACAGGCCACATGGAACTAGCACAGTGATGCCAGCAGCGCAACCGCTTTGTGCCCTTCATGATGGATGTGTGCAACTACATGAAAGGGCCTGTGTAGGCTCCTTTTGCAGCTGCCGGTGAAAGAGATACAAAACTGCAAAATCAAGCACTTGCCAGGGGAGTAGTATTACCATCAGGAGTCTGCTTGGTGATTGACTCAGTTGATCACCATAATAATGTTTTACTGTTCAGCTTTGGCAGGCCAGGGAGAGCAGGTCACTCTTTCAGTGATAGATGGATCATTGTGTTATGCTGACTGAGCCTTGTTACTTGGAGAAGGTTACATCCTGCAGTATATAGATCCTGGTGGGCAATGCCATTGTTGTTTGGCGAAAATGTCCATGTAACATACTCCCCCAGTATATACTACTGTTTCCAGGTAGCATTGGCACTGCAAAGCGTATATTGTGGGCGACTACCAGTGATACGCCAGGAACTGACCAAAGTACACAAGTCACAGAAAGGTTGCCACGAGGCTTTGTAAGCCAACAATTGTTGAAAACCTGCATGCAAAAGCAACAACAGTCCGGCTTGACTACACGTTCAGATTTTGGCAAAGGTTGCTTTCACTCCACGTCATGCAGGCAATCACACTTATACACAAGCGCATGTACAAACAAGTTGTTCGAAACAACAGCCTCTTGACGTTGCGGGTAACTCACCGGACGACCATTTCGAGGAGGGCCACCCCTTCCAAGCCAGTTTTTGCTCATATGCCGTTTCATTGTTTGCCAGCCTGTCCAGCTCTGCTTGAAGTGCTGCTGGGCTTCCCAAGTCTGCATAATTTATCAACGCACTCTTGTGGGGGATGAGGTTTTCTACATTGGCAGCACCCCAGTATATGGGGACGCACCCGGCAGCCAGAGCGTCATACACCTTCTCCGTTACGTAATCTTGGGACACGCTGTTCTCCATTGCCTGCAGGCACAACATCACATGCAGATGCAAAGTAAGATTGTGGCACAAGAACATGTTTGGTGCCAATAGGAAGCTGTGTCCAGTGTTGACCAGCTCCAATAAGGTATGTTGGGGTTTTCTGGGGCTAACGACCACACCTCCCTGCATAATGATGCAGGCAAGACCCCAGTACCCTGGCGATACCATACCCACCACGCAGAACTTGTATCTACTGAAATATTTCAGCTTCTTGGACGTCCGGTCCAGCGCTGAGGCACTCTGGAAATCTGCAAGGCTGGCAGGGTCAGGCAAAGCATTTCTGCCCGGCAGAGAGCACCTGCCATAGCTGTGAATACTGATGCTGCTGTTACTGCTTTGCAATAGCTGGTTCAGCTGTGCCAATACTGATTGCCGCCCATTGTTGGCAGCGCAGTTGCTATTGGCATAGATGATGGCATTGTGCTTCAAGTTATGCGGCATTGGCTTCTGCCTGAGCGTCAACTCTGCTTTGCTGAAAAAGGTTGGGAGATAGGGGGTCCACACCTGCAATGCAGTCCAAGGGTGAGCCATAGCAGTGCAATCAGAATGTGTGTTGGAATCAACTGTGTGATCTTACTTGCCTCGCCTGTGCGCGTCTACCATACATGTCACAGCTGTTATCAGCAGTGCTGAATTTCAGCACAACACAAGACTTTCGTTTGAAAGTGATACTAATACTAGTCGTACCAGGGTCAAACACCATACTGGTATTTAGCGACCAAAACCCTTCCCCCGCACAAGCCCGCAAACACAGATACATTTATAGTAAAATCGAAGTTGTGGTGTGTAAGACAGACACGAACAGGCTGCCACAGGTCTGCACGTGAGGTGCTCTCTCATCACCTGTGTCCCCTACACTCGACCTCCTGATGTAGGGCTGCATTCCATCATCATGCACCCAACCAGCTGACTTTGGTTGTCCTGGTATGCCTTCAGCATGTTGATCAGCAGCCGTCTGCAGCAATGCAGGCCAAGCCACCTACAGGGACCTTTTGTTTCGGTCAAGGCACATTCCCTCTGCCGGGCTACGCGCTTTCATCAGAACTGTATAGGCACTGGGGGTCCCAGATTACGTAATTTTTGACTTCGTCTACTCAAGGTGGTACCGTTGAAGCTAAGCACGCAACTGATGGCTGCTTGCGTTGTTGGTGTTTGAGCTGTATCAGCCATCTTTCCCCACTCGTTGTCTTACGTGTGCATGACAGCAGCAGATGGTGGCAAGCAGTAGTGTGCAAGTCTGGGCAGGAGACTCTCTACTGCATCACACATCTTGCACAAACGAATCAACTGAGTTATTGTGATTCGAATGAGACCATTTGCGACCCACCTCATGAGCCAGAGGCAGGGTAGAATTGACCGGCCAACGTGAGCAAGCAGTATGCGCTCTAATACTACATAAATTACATAAGAACAACATATGCATTGCTTGAGAACCCTGAATCAGCGAAAGTAAAGCAGGTGAAGTGTGGATGCCTGATCAACAGCAGTGGAAGCCCCACAGAGCGGTCCAGGCAGCGCCTGGGCAAAGCATTCAAGATGTAGCACGTCTATATAGGCCGGAGAAAGCTTGTGTTGAGCCATTTGAGGCATGTGTTCGGTTCGGGAAGACATGAGATACAGCATACACCCCGTTTGCCAAACGTGATTGATTGTACAGCATGTTTGCAAGGGTTTGCAAGGCTGCACCCGCTTGCTGATCTCGTGCTGTTCTGCTGACAGCAGCAGGCTCAAGTGTCGCCCAAAGCGCAGGCCCCAAAATGAATCAAACTCAAACTCAGCCAAACCGCGCCTGCACAGGGGCTTGTTGAAATTCCCGCCACAACAGCAGGCGCCCTGTGCTTGCTTCAACAGACCGTTGATAATTCTCCACCAGTAAAGTGCACAGAGCCCTTGCGGCGTTCAAGCATGTCAGAGGGACCCTGACTTATTCCAATTTTGGCGCACAGGCCCTGGAGGCTGCTCCTAACAAAGTTTAGCAGTCGATCTTAGTCAACTGTGACCCCTCAGCTACTGCTACGGACCGCGCTGAGCCAGCCAACCCACCCCAGCTACTGCCTACAGCACCAGCAATGTACTGCCAGGAGTGCAGGGCTGGGCAAGGTGTGCCACAGGATGAAAGTATGTAAGTACTGCTTGAGCCATACCAGGACGCTGTAGCAAGGCTGCTGGTAACATTAATAACATGACGCATTTGCACGATCTGAAATGTCATTGTATGCCTCTGTAGAATAAATCAATACTTTCATGCAAACAAGCCCTCCGGACCCTTTAAAGGAGCGCATTCAAAAGCACAAATTCCACAAACCAATCGTGGCGACAGCAGGGCCGCATCACGGTCGCCAAAGGGCAGTTCAGTTCAAGCGGTTGACAACGGCAGCAGAGAACGGGCGTCCACCACAAACCCAAGACCACGAGGGGGGGGGGGGGCAAACAGTTGTATCCCTCCCCCCCCCCTTCTCTGTTTAGGCTCTTTGGTTTAGAACACCACCCAATGTGCTACAGCCAACCCAACCAGAGTGAATCCGATTGGGAGAGCCAGATCCGCCCCTGCAAGCCGACAGGCGCCTTCTGTCAAGGAACAGGGGTGAGGGTGTAAACCGACGCCGTTGTTGGGCTAGTTATTGGTACTGCTGTCTCCCTTGCTGACGAGCCGCTGAACCCCCCCTTTTGCGTATTAGGCTGTTTTTGCAATCGAACCCTCCCCCCCTCTCCGATTTAGGCTTGGCGTCACCCTCCCGGGGTCGTAGGTTTGTGGTGGACCCCCTGTTTAAAAGTGCAATAAACTACGTAGATGCACAATAACCTGCTTTGAGGATATGGACAGCCAAAGCGATATGACATTCCAGTCCACTCTTGACAGCACCAGCAAGAAACTGGCGCTCTGCTGCTGGTCGCAAGGGTCGCAATACTTTCTGTAAGCCTCACCACGTAGACAGCAGAGACAGGCACAGCAACAGCGACAACATCAGACAGTGCCTGTAGTCACCCACAAGTTAGTCACCATTACAGCCTGGTGTCGGCCAGGCAGACATGACACATTGATGACAAAACCTGAGCATGACCTGACTAGTCATTGGTTGTGAGTAAATTTCAACGTTGGAGACTGTGGATGCCTACTGCAACATGGACTGGTAATACACCCGAATCTGAACTCAGCGTACACTGTGATTGTATGGCACATGTTTGATGTGACAAAAAAAAACTGGTGCGTTTTCAACACAGCTTTTGGTCTACTATCGTGTGGCGCGATGATGGTCATGTGCATAGGCAAATATCTGCACCAACCACCAATTGTCTGGCTTCATGCTGTCACAAAATGTACCACTCTTGTGGCGTGGGACTGATTTCATTGTGTTGAGACCTGCTAAAATTCTTCTTTCTTCCAGGTCCCCACTAGCTTTCATGGACGTCACACAGGGGTGGGGCCCTGTTGATTTCCTGTTGACACCAGACCGAGAATTGTGTCGCGGTAGGGATGAATGATGTTGACACAGGGACGTTTTCCTTCAAGCCCTGACAATGCCTTTACCCATGGGGCCAGTCAAGCTTTCCATACCCCCAGAAGGGTTGGCACTGCCTTGGACAATCGCAGCCAAAGCTTTGAGACCCCACTCCCATCTGCCGGAAAAACCCCTCCCCTCCCCTCCAGCACAGGTCAATATCAACCTCAAGCTGGTAGCAAGGCCCACGACGTCTATGGGAAAACGGTGGCGTTGGAGCTTCTCGGCCACCTTGGGCCTGATGTGGCTGCAAATTGGGTTGTGTACACTTGGGATGCTGTTGAGGCTGCCTGCACAACCTTGAGTCAACCCGTGATGTCGGCCTTTATAGGGTGGCACCAGCTGCTGCTGTAGTGACGGATGGTGCGCAGCAGCCTTTCAACGGCTCAGAGGCACCAGGGGTCAATCGAGATGCACTGATGGCTAAAAAGAGTTAGTTCCCTTTGGCCATAAACGGGGTTTCATAGCCAGCACTGGTCCTGCACGGAAGTCAACACTGCTACTGTCCCCAACAGTCCCGCATGACACCTGAAAACCCACTGTTGCTAGGCCTGCTGACTGTGGTGTCTGATACCTGTTGCTTCGAAAACAAGCCGAGAGCATGCCTTGCAATCCTCAAAGTTGAATTGTTGAAACAAATTCAACATCGAGGATCGGACGAGCCTTTGGCATTTGATGATTTTGGACCCAGATCAAGGGGGGGGGGGGGCCGTGCAGGAAAGTGCCGGACACCACGTCAGAAAAGTGTGAACGGGGCCAGACACCACCCCACCCCCCCCCCTCCCCCGTAAACCTGCGTTCCGAGGCCAGGCGATGGTTGATACAGTTTATATATGTATTTATGTGAAGCTTTAGCACTCTTCAAAGCGTGCTGCAAGCTTTTCTGAGGTCGGAACTTTGAACATTGATCCAGATCGATCAACGTGTTGTTCGTTCTGGAAGGGGTCCCAGAGTGCTGAACAGCACTGGAATGAGCTGTGTATATTACTTTAGGACATACCCACACCTCGCCAATGTTTCACATCAAGCAGCCCCAACGCACTGGGCCACCGCCCTCAACCAGCAGTCAACCGCCGCTGTGCTGCTGCCTTTCAGGGCCCTCATGGTAGCCTGATAGGTATTGTGAAGGCACCAAAAGGGCAGCAATCGATATCATATGATGTAAGCTTTGACATGAGCCGCATACGGCCTCTATCGGACTGCTGACAAAAACGTTACTGAACTTGTGCAGAAAAGTGAAACAGGCCCCAGACCACCCCCCCTCCCCCCCCCCCCCTGCATAAACCCTCTCACATTTCCTGCGAAATAGGGTCAAATTAAATCTGTTATTGCATATAATATACCCTGAAATTTTCAGGGCAAGGTCCGGGGTGGTGCTGTCCAGCACCCAGACTGCCCCCCCCTTGCCCAGATTAAAATATTATAACGTGAGCATGCCGTGAGGAAATTGTTTTCATAGCTTACCTAGACAGCAGCAGCAGAGCACAGGTTTCACAGACCCTGGTGGTGCGCATGTACCCCTGCACCATTGGTCTCTGGCTGTGCAGGGACACTGCCCTAGGCAGGAAGCATCATGCGATCTGTAATGGGTTGAATGCACAGCCTATAATCATGCCTTGTGAAACCCCAATCAATACCCTCCTTCCCCCTACAACAAGTAAAAGACAGCGGCTGCAGGCTTGTGGTTGCCTCTACATGCCACAGCCTAGTTGATGGATGGACTGTTGACCAGGCACAAGAAATGGTTGCTGCAGCGCAAGCAAACATCACCCTCAAAAAAGCATCATTGCATCGGTGCACGCCGTATGTGCCTGGGGAGTTCAGTGCCCATCTTGAATAGTAGGTCCTGCCATGCCTGTCCTCTGCGAGACAGCACTGTCAAGTAAAGCGTATACGTAGCTATACGTTGTGATTAGTGTGTCATCTGCTGAAGCTGTGAAGCACACCAGCATGGGTCACCGCAAGTGCCACCCATCGATGGTGATGTGGTGCTGTCACCAGGCCTTGGTGATGCATAATTGAGTGCACCCGGGTACATCAAGAGGTGTTTGGATCCACTAAAATACCTGGCATGGACATGGTGTAACACGTGTATCATCTTGGGTTTGCTGCTGTTACACAGAGTGAGGGGCAGTGTGTGGGAAGGGGGGTACGTGTAACATACTGTTCCCGGGGGGGGGGGGGGACTGGTGATGTTAGTAGCGCATGTCAAGGGGACGCTGGAAGTAAATAACATAAACAAATGCTAAGTCTCAACGTGTGCTGTGTATGCCGTTTGTTTCCCCTGCTGCCCTTTCGTCTTCCCCATCATCTGGCTGTGGGTTCCCGGTTGGTGCTCCAATACTACTTCCCCAAGTGATGTCCGCCACAGGCTCCAGCAAGGAAGGAACAGGCAAGTGACAGCAGGTCATCCTTTCATCATAGCAATAGCTTTTTGGACAGGGAGTATGGTGTTCTAACATCGTCACCATAACTTGACATCACTTGTTATGAGGCTTTCAGGTGCTTGACAAAAAAACAAAAACGTGTGGGTGGAGGCATAGGTATTTGGTATGACTTGCGACATAGCAAGGTGTCCCCGGGTTGTTACCAAAACGCCTCAATTCACTAGATTGTCACTGTACCTGGGAACAAGTCTTGTATGACATCTCCAAGTCCGCGGCCTGCTGGCTCATGCATGGGTAATTTGCTTCGCTCTCCATGCTGAAGAGAACCTGTGGTAGCTGTCTAAAACGTTCTGGCACGTCTGCTTTGCTCCAGCACTTATGTCCGACGTACACATCAGCATGCTGGGCAAGGGACTCTGCTGTGGCATTCCCGGTTATGTGTGCAGCTGAAAGATAGTAGCATCCCACAGAACGGCCGTGCATGCTGCAGTCTGGAACAGCCCAATGCTTGCCATACATTGCGTCCCACCACGATGGGTGAAAGATGACGACCGCTGGTAGCCCTGAGTGGTTTGTGACACCTGGGTGGGTATCCACCGGCATCTGTTGGACCCCTAGGTCTGTTGGCTCCCATGAAGGGTGCCATAGATGCAATTTGGACTGCTTGTACAGCACAATAGGGATACTGAGTGAGCATATGAAAATGACGGACACGGCGTAAGCGACGGACGCTGTTGCTCTCATAGCGGTGTTGCTCTGAAGCGGTACATGGACAGACATATGCACATATCAAGATAGATTGAAGATACAAGACAAAATGTTGCTTTCAGGCGTTTACTCGGAACCACCGGGATGACCGTTGGTGCAAACCACGAACCATAGGCTAAATGATGAACAACAAGCACGTCTTCGCCGAGCAGGCCTGCCAATCACGGTTCGTTAATGATAGATTGTCTCACGGTAGCGTGAGTGTGTCCTGAAGTGTGTGCAGTGTGGAGTGTGCACCCCTATTTGCCCAGGCCAACGCAGCATCCTGCATGAACTTTGAAAGGCAGGCAGGGGGTATAAATAGCAAGTACTATATAAAAAAGGTCACCTGCTGGGGGCGTGTGCAGGCCTTAGATCACCCATCCTGGCCGCCTGGTGACGAGTGCCACAGCTGGCCATATGGTGGTACATTCTAGGCCTGCTCAATGCTGTGTCAAGACCTCTCCCTAACAAAAACGCATCTGCAACACCAGTCTTGATCCAAACCACGTTTGCGCACTCCTCCTGGGTGCTGTAGCCCCTCAGAACAGACCATTGGCAGTGTGCAAGCCCCCCCCCCCCCCCACACACACACACACAACTGCCTTCTGGGACCTGGGTTGGGCCGTGCCCATGTGTCTTACGTCTAGCACAGGTGTTGGTCCGCCACGCTGAAAGTTGGAGGTTAAAGATGACATATAAAACGTTAGTTTTGCACCTTCAAAGGCCGGATCGAGTTGCGACTTTTGCAACAGGGTGGGCATATGTCTGATGGTGACTGAGTTTTTGCTTCTGGCGGTGACCAGGGTGCTCGGTCCGACTACCTGAGCACGCAGGATAGTTCAACCTAACATGAACGTTGATTGAAAAGCATAGAAGGCCGCCGCGTAGTTGCGACTTTGGGAGAGGACCTGATCATGATCATGGCTTCAGCTGGCAGCTGCTGCATCTGCACGCCCCTGCATGTCACCAAAAATCCTCAGTATATTATTGTATGTCATGTGCGCGTCAGCAGCGCTGCTGGTGCCCGGCTGCTTGCCCACTGAACACACCCAGCTGGCAGGACACAGTCAGCACAGGGCTGATGGAGGGTTCACATGATGAAGCGATGGAAGCCGTGCAACCTCAAGATATGTCTCAACAGTCAAAAACACTTAAATTGACGTAAAAACACATCGGCACTGATTGTCAATTTTTTTGCCTTGGACAGGGTTGGACCTGGGGGGGGGGGGGGGGGCAAGCTCAGAACAGACCATTGGCAGTGTGCAAGCTCATGGCAAGGTTTGTGCAGAGATTGCTGACACATTTTGACCGCAAGTGTGTGCCGCAAACTTGTTCCACACATCAACCATGGATGCAAGAACGTGATCTCAACATACTTCCCGCGCTTTGCGACAAATCCTAAGGGGTCCACCGCAAACCTGAGAAGGGGGGGGGTACGCAAAAAAAAACGTTTTATCACTCCCCCCCTCTCCGTTTTAGGCTCTTCGAGCCAACCCCCCCCCCCCCCCCCCGGCAGCTTTTAGGCTCGTCATTGGTACTGCTGCCTCCCTTGCTGACGATTCGACCCCCCCCCTTCCGATTAGGCTGTTTTTGCAATCGAACCCTCCCCCCCTCTCCGATTTAGGCTTGGCGCCCCCCCCCCCCCCCCGGGGTCTGAGGTTTGCGGTGGACCCCTAAGATAGCGGCCAAGTTGGGAGATCACCATCTACTGCTTCACCTCACAAACGTGGGGCTGGGCCATTCTATAAGGCGACCCCCTGGTGGGGACGCGCCAGGTGCAGGCCACAGGCACCCTGCAGTTTTGTATGGGTAAATCAGGACACACAAAGGTGCTTGCAGAGGCCTGTGGCCAGTTGGGCGCCCCTGGTGGGAGGACAGGCAGCAGTAGACCCTTCCAGGGGCTTTTCCTCGCAAACGGCGCAATAAAACCCCCTGTCCTCCCCCCTTAAAACAGTTTGTTTTGAAATAAGCTATAACCTCAGCGAACGTCGGCGGCATCAGAGGGCGCCTGTGGATGTAAACAAAGTGATAACGGTGCATGTGTGAGGGTCAGCAAAGGACAAAGGGTCTGCTGCTGCTGTCGAAGAGGCCACGAGCAGGGGAGGCCCTGAAGACGTCGCTAAGCACGCATGTTGTGACTATGTTTGGTTATTGTGGTGTGGAGCACGGAAGGACACACTGCTGCTGTTCTGTGAGGGAACCTCGAGGAGTACAGTAGTGAAGGGATGTGCAGAGGGAGTCTGAGTTGGTAGCGGGGATGGTCCTGTGGTAGTGTGGGTTGTTGGCACAGACGTGCATGGGAGTGAGAGTGGCAGGTGGGAGCAGGGGGACAGGGAAGGGCCGTGCGCGCCGTGCAGGGAGGATGGATGACGGGACTGGGAGGGGCCGGGGGGAGGAGCAGCTAACACATGGACAGGCAGATGTTGACAGCAGGGTTGGTCAGGCGGGCTCAACTTGACTGCACACACATACTTCAACCTAGGGGCCGTGGCATGATGCCACGGGTGTCAATCTGGTTTATAATGAATTAGATCCCATTCAACGTAGTCCCATAGTGTAGTTTCTAACTTACAGCCGTTGCCGCTGCCTCTACTGGCCAAACGGCGGTTTGCGTCAATTTGTGGGGTGCGTCAATCCAGGGAACCCCACCTTGTAGGTGATGTAGCTCTGCAGGCCCCTTGGCCCAGAGCCATCAAATGATCTCCTGGACTGATGAGTACCATCAAGTCTGCTGACAGAGTAGCATATTTAATTGAAGTGACTTGCTTGTATGGACCGACCGTCATCTTGGTCGGTTATAGGACTTATCATGATGGTGTGGACGGAAGCAGAGTTTTAGTGGCCTTGAACAGCAGCAACTGTAGAGTGCACCATGTGGTGGCCTGAGATGATGCACAGGATTGTGAGCTCAGGCCCGAACCCAACAGCTGCCCTTACTTTGTTTACTCAGGATTGCTGGATTGGCGGATTACTAAAAGCTACCTTATCAAGTGCTGTGCCTGGGCAAACTCATTGCCAGTCAGAATGCTGCCCCCACAATGAATACACCCTAGCTCATTATGCTGAGCAAATGCCAGTTCTCAGGCGCGGAAGACGGTGAAAATGCACAGTACTGGAAAAAGTGTGGGAAGCCGGCCAAGATTATGCTTTTGATGCCAACGTTGCCGCGATTTCGAAATGACTTGCCCCCGTGCACCAAGCCATGCACCTGCGGTGAATCAGTCAACAAATTTCGTGACAGTTTGAGTGCTTACTCATCCAGCAGTGCTGTCAGTGATTAGTGTGACCACCAGTGTTGTACCCCTCCATGCAGTTTTCAACTGTCTGCACATTCCGTCTTTCGCCTCTAATACTGACTCTGTGGTGTGCTTGCTGATAGTGCCCGACTGTCTGTTTGTGCAGGGCTGCTGCTGTCCACTAGGAAACTGACTGCAGCACTGCATAGCTGTTCTTGGGGGTCGCTATCCTGATCGATCATTCTTCATGTCAGTACGTGGACCTCGAGGTCTCCGCCTACAGCTGAAATGAATGAGTGTGCGGTGCTGTTGCAGGTAACAGAATGGTTATGGCTGGGTGCTAGTGGTGAAGCTTGGACACACGTGCATTTCATTCAGGTGGCGGGCCCTTTGGATGCATGTACGCAATTCCATTTGTCTCCCGAGCTGCCTTTTCATGTTCCCCATCATCTGGCTGCCTCTTCCCGGTATGATCAATCATTAATGCATGCATTTACTGTGTGGTGTGGATGTGCGAGACATCAGCGGAGCAGAAATGCCAGGCATGGGGGGCGGGGGGGAGCTGGGTGACTGAAATTGTGTCTGAACGGCCAAATAAGCAATCTTCCATGCAGCATATATATTTGGGTATTCATGCCGGGGGGGGGGGGGGGGGGGGGGGGGGGGCAGAAAATAAAGTTGGGCACACCATGTTGAAAAGTTCAAGCGGGCCCAGACACCCCCCCCCCCTACCCCGTAAAGCTTTCAGGGCCCCACGACGGCTGATATGCTTACATACGTATGTTGAGTAGCTTACACACCCTCAGAAGCGTTGTCTAAGCTCTCCTGAGGCCTGGCTTTGAACAGTGATCTCATGATAGATCAATTGTGCTTTGCATCCTGAAAGCGGCCCCACAATGCTCAACAGCATTGGGAAGACTTTCTTGAGGTTGCTTAATATGCATTGTGAGGCCACACAAAGTCTTGCAATTAATAGCATCATATAGCATCCATAGTATGTCATGTAAGCTTTGAAATGAGCAGCTTACGGGGTCAAATGGGCTGCAAACAAAAAAGTCAACAAACTCTGTGGAAAAAAGTCAAACCGGGCCTGGACACCCTCCCACCCACCCACCCCTGCCCAAACCCCCTCAGATTTATTTCAATCATGGTCAAATTTCAAGTTGATATCAAACATCACATATCCTGCAATTGACAGGCCAAAGTGCGTCATGGTGCTGTCCAGCTTACAGACTCCCCCCCCCCCCCCCTTGTTGATGCATCAAAAGCTCCTGAGAGTCACTGTGGCGCTGATATGGGCGCGTTTGGTGGCGCTGAAGTTAAGCATGAGCAGGAGGAGGGGTGGGGGTTGGAGGAGGGGGGGCAGGAAGGTAAACATGGGGAGCTGACATGCTAGGTAAGTAGGTAACTACGCCTATGGTGAACCACTGACGCAAGTTCAAGCTCAGAGGGGCGTGCCCCCACCTGACCCTTCCAGCCCGAGGGCATGGATGGAGTGTGAAGTGTTATTCATCATGCTTTTTGCGGCTTGTTTTGTGGTCTGGCTCTGACGTAACACAGAGACGCTTTGTGCCTTGTTGGGCTATACTGCGGCGGGTGGTAAGCTCTGAGTGCTGCTTGCGTGGCCGTCGTCCCTTGTCGCGTTTGCCTTTCCTCCATGGGCGCGTGTTGTGGCCCGTGATGATGGCTCTGCGCTGTTTGTCCATTTTTGCGTAGCACCGTAGTCTCGCAGATAAGGGATTCGCGTACAGGGCCCCGTTGCGCAGCGGAAAGACACAAATGATTATCGATTGACCCAAAAACAATATTTTTGATATCCTTTGGTGCTGGCGTGACTGTCATCACGTGGCTTGAATCTGCCAGAACCACCAAGTGCCCAGCACTGGAGAAGTCATGGCACAGGCCAACACCAACCTGCAGCAGCGTGTCTATACACTAACAGGTGTCCATAAGAATAGTTTTGCATCAATCAGTGCGCCGTCAGTGCCTTGTAGATGCTCAGCTCACACAGAATGCAGCAAGGCCACTGGGACAGCCAGAGTATGACAGCTCCAGGCCTGCCTGCTGCCCATGAATTGGACATTCTGGGACCTCGCCTCCATAAGCCCTGCATTCAGTTCCACCAAAGTCTTGCACATTATCACCAGACTGTATACCAAACTAACTATGGATTGTGAGTCAATGCAGGCATATGTTTGTTACGCTAAATTGCAGCGTGTGTACTTTTGCTTGGGAGAACATCATGAGTCATACACCCCCCCCCCCCTTTGCCCCGCCCCCCCATAAGCCTAACATCCAGTTCCACCAAAGTCGCACACACCATCACCACACTGTATGCCAAACTAACTATGGCTTGTGGGTGAATACAGGCATATGTTTGTTTATGCTAGATTGCAGCATGTGTACTTTTGCTTGGGACAACCTTATCCCCCCCCCCCCCCCTTTGCCCCGCCCCCCCATAAGCCTAACATCCAGTTCCACCAAAGTCGCACACACCATCACACACTGTATGCCAAATTAACTATAGCTTGTGGGTGAATACAGGCATATGTTTGTTTATGCTAGATTGCAGCATGTGAACTTTTGCTTGGGACAACATATGCCCCCCCCCCCCCTTCATAACAATTACAACGTGATCGACACGAGCCTTTGGGGTCACTTGAACGCTGTTATGTCAGCGCCCAGAAAGCCGTTTGCTTCCGTAATTTGTGCGTTAGAACGCTCCAAATCACCCCAAACTTATGATATATACAATAACGTGCCTACTGACATTGGCCTGCCATATATGGCAAGGCCGTTTCCCATGCGCTGCGACGATGCGTCTTCCAATAACATTTTTAGCCACCTGCTTGCCGACCCAGCCTTCCACTCCAGAACAGACGGCAGAAACGAAATCCTGACCTAAAAACCTACCGATTGACAGTCGTTTGGCCCGCAACAGCGACAGCTCCGCATGTGCGACCTTCCTGCAATTGCATGGTGCGAAGCACACAGGCTGTCCACAGGCCCTCCAGCTGCCCAAACGCCTCTTTCAGAGGTACATGTAACATATCAAACAGTCTTTCATTGCTCCAGAGACGACTGGACTCTCGCCTGACAAACGGATGACTGGACTTTCAGGTCATTGTGTCACACATCGGACGTCAACTGCTCAACGCCTGCACTGTGGAAATATGTTGCTTTGCTGGCTTGCAACATACAACCTGTTATGGCAGGCCTGCACGCTGAAGTCGTGCTTGTTTACTTTACGAGCACCCCGGGAGTGACAGCAGGCTTTTGCCGTGACGTTTGAGTTTGTAACATACTTCTTACACGTCAAACAATTACATCTGACCTTTGGCTGGCTAGTATCGCCACAACATGCGCCAGAAGCGACCGATCTTTGTGATGGTGATCAACAGCAACAGCAATTCAGGCCATGCGGCTGCCCCTGCTGGCTTCTTGAAGGCAAATTGTTGTCATACGAATCTAGTTCCGTCACAGGACACCTTGCTGCTGCGTGTGTGTTGAATGCTGCTGGATGGCAAGGGTGGGTGGTGTCTATGGCCAGTGCAGCTGCACGGATGAGCAGCAAGGCCTGTAGGGCGAGCAAACAAACAGTATAGACATCATCAAACTTGAACAGCACGTGCAGCATACAGCAGCAGCCCTGCATGCTGAGCAGCAGGCCAGTGTCCCTTGCTGGTACTGCTGTTCTGCCATAGCACACAGCACAGGCAGCAAGGAACCCTCCGGAAAAGTTTGAATAATGTTTAGTAAGTATGTTCGACCATTCCGATGAATAAGAACGTGAAACGCGCCGAGTTTCAATAGGGGCCAGTATCGATCACGTAGTAATTGTTATGCGCCTCCAAAAGCCCCGCGTTCAGTTCCCCAAAGTCTTGCACATCATCACCACACTGTATGCCAAACTAACTATGGCTTGTGGGTGAATGCAGGCATATGTTTGTTTACGCTAAAATGCTGCATGTGTATTTTTGCTTGGGACAACATACCCCCCCCCCCCAAGCCATGCATTCAGTTCCACCAAAGTCGCGCACATCGTCACCACACTGTATACCATGCTAGCAGGGCTTGTGAGTGAATGAACAACACATGCCCCTTCACGCGGATTTTTTACAATGAGGAATCATGCTTCGGACAACATTGGACCCCTCCCCCCTACCCCCCCCCCCATAAGCCCTGCATTCAGTTCCACCAAAGTCGCGCACATCATCACCACACTTTATATCACGCTAGTAGTATATCGCGTGTGACTGAATGCACGCCACATGCAGTTTCACGCTTAATTGCAGGATGTGTTCTGCTGCTCAGCACCCGGGTTGTGTACTTTTGCTCGCCCCCCCCCCCTAAGCCATGCATTCAGTTCCACCAAAGTCTCGCACATCGTCACCACACTGTATACCATGCTAGCAGGGCTTGCGGGTGAATGCACAGCACATGCGCCTTCACGCTGATTTATACAATGTGGAATCATGCTTCGGACAACATTGTACCCCTCCCCCTTGCCCCCCCCCCCCCCTTCGCCTCCGAAAGTCCCGCATTCAGTTCCACCAAAGTCCTGCACAGGATGGTGTTGCTGCAGCACTGCCTGCGCATCAAAACTGTGACGCCGCTGGGGTGGTGCTGGACCAAGGGGCTTCCACAGGGGTCAGGTGTGAGGGGTTTGTGTGTTTGGGGGGGGGGGGGGGTACAATGTTGTCCGAAGCATGTTTCCACATCGTTAAAATCAGCGTGAAGGGGCATGCGTTGTGCATTCACTCAGAAGCCCTGCTAGCATGGTATACAGTGTGGTGACGATGTGCGAGACTTTGGTGGAACTGAATGCATGGCTGATGGGGGGGGGGGGGGGGCTGCTGGATGTACTGTTGGCACAAACATCAACACGCGATGTTCATTACAGCATAACAATGTGCGTGTTGGACAAGCAGCCACAAGCTCGTAGCATGAATTGCTGTAAGGCGTTGATGTGCAATACATGGTGGGCTTGAATGCCAGGCATAAGGTTATCAGGGGGTGTGCCATACTGGGAGCTAGCGGAGGTTGACGAAGACATTGTCTGAACGACAACCCAGCATTCTGCCATTTGTCTGTGCTTTGTGTTGGTGATGAACTCAGCAAAATCCTCCAGTTACATGACTGCCGATGTGTTTTTTTGAGAGACTTGAGTGGTGGGCCCGGGGGGGGGGGGGGTTCGGGGGTTGAGGGCGATGGCATGTGGGCTAAAAAAGTATTGAGTGTAACCAATGTATGACAATGCGTTCAGACTACACCGTTCCAGTTGGGCAGCATCATGTTTTGGGCAGCATTTTGTGTTGTGATGCAGCCATCTCTGGGGTACATAGTCCAGTTTGGTTGGCTGGGGGCAATCTTACAAGGCCCCGCTTGCAACACTTTCAGTGCAACCCTGTCATCAAGTCACGCAACTAACACCAGCATGTATATTTGTGAGACCTAGCATGCTTGCGCCTTGATTCAGGCAACACCTGAAAACACTGCCAACACAGGGTTTCAGCCCAGGCTGGAATTTGCCGTTTGCTGGGGTGTGAGGACATTTGGGGGGCTGGCCCTGCCTGGGAATTGATGAACTTCAATGCCACTGCTGTGACATTGTACACAGATTGTTACATACAAAGAATGTGTCTGTGTACCATTCACAGATGTGAGCAGTCAGCTGCAAGTGCCGAAGTGCTAACACATCTACCCACTGTAATAGGCTCAGGATGCAGCACCCTGCTAGGCAAAGTGTCCTGGATGTTTCTGGTCAGCCTGACACGGTGTGCTGGAGTGTGCTTCCCACTACTAACAGCCTGCCACATGCTGCAACGACTCATAACATCTACACACCTGCATGCTGCTAAATGCCATGTGTCAAGGCCTCGCACAAGTGTGGACAGACCTTGACAAGGCTATCTGTGAGCTTCGGGCACTCCTTGGAAATGAACAAGAGCACATGGTCGATGGTGAGGCGCGGGTGATGCACGTGATCCTCATAGAAGCTGCAATCCGTGATGGGCATCACGTCGAGAAGCTTCACCCGGGGGTCTCGCTGCACCAACATCTGAAGCACGATGTTGCTAACATCAATCATGGAGTTTGTCTGGCTTGGGACACCGCAGCCTTGAAACCCGTCCTCTGGCTGGCATTGTCCGTGTCGGCAGATGTGTGTAGTTGTGCGCCAGTAGAACCGCGTGGAGCTCGGGAGGGTGGCCACCAGCTCTGCCAGGTGCTTGCCGTGCTGCATTAGCCTGCTTGCCCAATCACTGTGATGGTGGACAATGTGATGGTGGACAATGTTGCCCAGCCCCATGTTGGCAATGACAATATCATACCCACCACTGCGCAGTGCCTCAGCCAGCTCTTCGTCATAGATGTTTTGGTTTTGCCAGCGGAACGCCATACCAAGCTCCTTGCATGACGCCCTGGATGACTCCACGCCGCCGCCACACGCTGCTTTCTGTGCAGCACGGTAGCTCGCTTCAGCTGGGCTGCGCACCCATGGGCTTGTACTGTTTGTAGACAGCAGCTGCAGGATCTGGAAGTACCAGTTTCTGCTCACGCTGGTGCCGACAATGTACATGCTCTTGCCTTGCAAGCACTGCTGTAGTTCAGGAACCAGGGCAAGGTCTGCGGGCTGGCTGGGCGACCAGAAACAGCTTCCACGAGATCGTGCCACTTCGAGCGTCTCCTGACTGTTGCACACCACAGCACCAGCATGCCCTGCAGGTAAAGCATGGCAAGGCACAGCAACTCAGCATGCTACCATGGGCAGGCTGGTGTGTTGTTGGTAAGGTGGTCCCCCAGCTGTGAGGAACACGTGCTGACAGGAGGCTCTGTTGCTGACTCTGTGACTGGACAGTGTCACGTTCCTTTTCCCATTGGATTATATTTTCGGCCTTAAAGTGTGAAATGTCGAGGTAATTAACTGATGCAAATACGGCTCGGCTGGTGCATCTGCTGTACTGGCAAACATGTTGCGTGTGCAGATCCACACACACTGCAGTCCTACCTGCAAGCGTACACAGCAGTGCCAGTGCAGCTGCATGCCGGCACCATCCCATGTCTAGCTGCGTAAATGTTGAAGGTGCACCTAGCCCAACAAGTATTCTCGGTCCCCAACACAGGCGGCGAGTGAGAAGCAAAAGTACAAACTTAATTTCGGACTATAAAACTATACTTTTGGGAGAAGGTAGGGCAGCTGCTGCTTCACTTTGGCAGGGGGTCTCCGCACGCCAGTGGTGGGGGTCTAAGAACCTGCCGATGGCAGTTAGCTTTCAAGTTTGCTGCTGCAAGGCTGCAGTCCGCTATTTCGGCTGCTACTCTGAACGCACCAGACGTTTTGTTCTGCACTGACAGCACGCTGCTTGGTGTCAGTCGTGAACATTGTTGACGACAGTTGCCCTATCAGGCCACTGCCTGTGCTGCTGCGTCGTTTTCGGCTGCACCCCCATTTTCAACGCCCCCTTGTTTCTACCTTGCTAGTCAGCTGCTGAGCAGAGGCGAGGCCAGGTACAGCACTGCACTTGTCTTGACAAACCATGCTGGCCCCCCAAGCCCAGGGTGTCCCAGCTCTGAGTGCTAGTTGCACTTTTGACATGTGTGTTACACAGTGATCAAGAATACTTTCTGGGGGTACTGGTGAATAGCGAAGCTATTACAGCCTGCATAGCAATCAATCGCTATCAGCAGCAGCGGACACAGTAGCCATGGCGCGGGCATCAGTGCAGTGAAAGCCTCATGCAAGGAAAATGCTGCATCTAGCCCAACTACTGACCCGTCACAAACCAGCAGCAACGTGTACAATTCGACTGCTGGCTTGCTGCGGATGACTGTGTGCTGCTCTGAAACCGTTTGTTGTCCTCGGAGAAGGATTCCGCAGGATCCTTTGAGTGACTGGGGGGCTCCAAAAAAAGAGCAAATGTGTGACTTCCCAATGAGAAATGGGTGATTTCCTGTGAGAGGATGTGTGACCTCCTGCAGCCTGCATACGCAGGCTCAACAACCCCCACGTTCAGCGTTAAATGGCAACAAAATCGTGAGGGGTCGCAGAAGGGCGGCAACGAGCAGCAAGCGAAGCAACAGACCGTTGCCAGCTGTCTGTCGGGACCGCGTGCAGAAGGCAGAGGAGAGCCAAGGGCATCGAGAAACGGCGCTCCTGTGCTACACCCTCGAACAGGCCGCGGTGGGGTTTCGAATGCTCCTCTAGTGATGTGTCGGCTGGCAGGCCCGCCAGGCAGGGGGGGTGCCCCCCCTTTTTTTGGTGGGTGCCTTCCCTGTTGTGGTGTGGTTGCTGCTGGTTTGGTCCTGGGGGTGCAGTGCTGTGGTGGTTGGTTTTGTGTACCGTACATTTGTTGCTCCTGCAGTGCTGTTGTGTCTCGGGCCAGGGTAGCAGTGATGGTTTGCTGCTGCAGTCAGCACACAGTCACTAGGACAGGACTCTGAGAGTGCTGGCTGTGTGAATGCCACCCTTGTGTGCTGCGTGGACGAGGTGTAACAAGCCCGAAGGGACTTGGGTACTCCTGCCTCTGGCATTGCTTTTATGCCGACGCAGCTACAAGCCGTGGCACTGCCTCTTTTGTGGAGGGGGGAGACCCCCCTCACACTCCCCCCTCAAGGGGTCAATGCATGGCGCCTCCCTCTGGGGTTGCTTTTGATGCCGACGCAGCGACTAGCCGTGGCACTGCCTCTTATTTGGAGGGGGGAGACCCCCCTCACCCCCCCCCCCCATCATGGGGTCGCTGCATGGCCCCAGCTGGAGTTGATTAGACACATGGTGAAGATGCAGTTGCAGCAATGCCCCACGTATGCAACCTTCCTTGGCAACAATTAGCACCGTTGATTTGAAGTATGACCACCTTGTTGATGATTCTTTGCTTGGTTACGTTTTGAAACCTTTGGCCGGCGTCTTCCTTGCTACAGCCTGAGTTGTGCGAAGTGACAGGCCTTAAGTGTAATACCAAGGTCGGGGCAGTCGTGCCACATCAGCACTGTCGCAGCGTCCCTCGGTGGGTCGAACCTCGAACTGAGCCTTCGCCCTGTGCCCGTAGCCTCCTCGTTTGCGTTCCATAGTTTTACCTGGCGTTTTTGCACACCCCTAGGCTGGGTTTCAGCTTGCGTTTCCGACAGATAGGTGCCCGTTGAGCACGGTTGCAACGGTGTTACTCTTTTGCTCTTTTTTTTGGGCCACCCCAGTCACTCCGAAGGATCCTGCGGAATCCTTCTCCGAGGATGTTTGCTTTTCAGCAGGAACCAATGCAATCGAGGCACATCATGAACACTGCTGCTGTGTTCGGACCAAACGAGGGACACCACGATCGTGTCATCGAAACAGACACATGAGTCACCTGGCTGTTGGGCAATTCACAATCAACGGTGCTAAGTGATGTCAAGGAAGAGTGCATACGTTGGGCATTGCTGCAGCTGCATCGCACCATGTGTCTTATTGACCCCCAGCTGGCCCCCAGCTTGGGGGAGGTGCCCATGAAGGAGGGGGGGGGGGGTGAGGGGGTCTCCCCCCTCCACAACAGAGCGGTGCCACTGCTCGTAGCTGCGTATTGCTCCCAGTCAGCGTCAAGGAAGGGAACGCAGCATTGCATGACCCACCAGCGCTGCATAGGACTGTGCAACCCCTTGAGTGTTCTAGCATGATGTACACAAGGACACAAGACCATGCAGACAGCCATGGCAGGATGGACGGTGAACGGCAGCCCCCTAAGTGCGGTCGAGCCTGCTGCCAGTGTGTCACACTGGCCTCAACAGCACGCATGCCAAGTGAGCTTGGTGTGACAGTGATGCCCTTGTGTGCTGCGTGGATGGTGTGTAATAAGCAAGAAGGGACATGGAAGCGCCCATCCAGGACCCTGGTGCTGCTCAATGTCAGCAGACTGCAGCAGCCAGCACGCAGTGACTGCTGCCCTGGCCCACAGCATGTACACCAGCAGCAGTGCACACCTTTACACACCACTGCATCCCCAGAAAAACCAGCAATAGCAACCACAGCTCAGCCAGGAAACTGCCAACCAAAAAAAGGGGGGACCCCCCCTGCCTGGCAGGTGTGCAAATCGAAACGCACACACTGGGGAGCGGGAAAACGAGAAATTTCCAAAAGGCAAAGGAGTGACCTCCTGCAGCCTGCATACGCAGACCTGAAGACCCCATGTGCAGCGCAGAATGGCACCTGAAAGACCATGAGGGGTCGCAGAAGGGCGGCAATGAACAGCAAGCGAAGCAACAGACCGTTGCCACCTGTCTGTCGAGACCGCGTGCAGAAGGCCCAAAGGCATCGAGAACGTGTGCTTCTCAACATAAATAAACGCAATCGAGGCTCATTATGAATGCAATCGAGGCACTGCTGCTGTGTTCGATCCAAACGAGGGGCACCTCGATCGTGTCACCGAAACAGCCCGAGCCACCTGGCTGTCGGGCAACTTGCCCGAGGCTTAACAACGACGCACCATAACATTAAGGGCTGCCTCACCGGAGTTTCTCATCGACCCCACATGCCAGCTGGGGGGGAAGGGGCCATGCATTGGCCCCTTGATTGGGGGGGAGTGTGAGGGGGGTCTCCCCCCTCCACAAAAGAGGCAGTGCCACGGCTAGTAGCTGCGTCGGCATCAAAGCAATGCCAGAGGGAGGCGGGGGACCCCAACTTGGGGTTGGCAAGTTGCTTCTGGCTGGTTACACACCATCCAAGCAGCACACAAGGGCGGCATTAGCACACCCATGTGCTGGCCAGCACTCTGGTCCTAGTGGCTGTGTGCGGACTGCAGCAGCAGACCACCACTGCTGCCTTGGCTCAAGACACAGCAGCAATGCAGGAGGAACACATGTACCTACGACCAACCACAACAGCACTGAAACCCCATCAAGCGCAACCAGCATCAAAAACACAACAGGGAAACCACCCACAAAAAGGGGGGACCCCCCCTGCCTTGCCAGCCTGCCAGCAGACACACAAACAGATCTTCTCTAGAGACGCATCGAACCCCCCCCCCCCGGTCCCTGTGTTGCACTGCTATGTTGAGACAGGGCGACTTTCACTCCTGTGCCATGCGACCCAGCAAGCTGAGTAGCAACCACAGCTCAGCAGGCAAGTACCGTCCAAAAAAGGGGAAGAACCCCCCCTGCCTGGCAGGTTGGTGCAAACCGAAACGCACACACAGGTAGGTGCAAACCGAAACGCACACACAGGGGAGCGGGAAAAACACCACCGCGGCCTGTTCGACGGGTGTAGCGCAGGAGCGCCGTTTCGTCGGAGAAGGATTCCGCAGGGTCCTTCGGAGTGACTGGGGGGCCCCAGAAGAGTAATAAAAGTGTGAGAAAACGAGTGATTTCCAAATGCAAATGTGTGACCTCCTGCAGCCTGCATACGCAGACCCGAAGACCCCACATTCAGCGTGAATGGCAACCAAAAGACCATGAGGAGTCGCAGAAGGACGGCAACGAACAGCAAGTGAAGCAACTTGTTGAACAGACCGTTTCCACCTGTCTGTCGGGACCGCGTGCAGGAGGCAGAGGAGGGCCAAGGGCATCGAAGTGTGTGACTTTGCAGGAAACGATGCAATCGAGGCACATCATGAACACTGCTGCTGTGTTCGACCCAGACGAGGGAACACCACGATCGTGTCACCGAAACAGACACCTGCGCCACCTGGCTGTCGGGCCCTCACAATTCACAATCAACGGTGCTGACTGATGCCAAGACAGAGCGCATACATGGGGCATTGCTGCGACTGCATCGCCACCATGTGTAACATCGACCCCAGCTGGGGGTGGGGGGAGTGTGAGGGGGGTCTCCCCACTCCACCAAAGAGGTAGTGGCACTGCTAGTAGCTGCGTCGGCACCAAAGCAACGCCAGAAACAATACAAGACAACAACACTGCAACCCCATCAGGTGCAGCCAGCAGGAAACACACCATTACAGGGAAGCCACCCCCACAAAGGGGGAACTACCCCCCTTGCCTTGCTAGCCTGCCAGCAGAGACACAACCAGAGGAGCATTAAAACCCCCACCGCGACCTTTTCGACGGGTGTAGCGCAGGAGCGCCGTTCCGTCGGATAAGGATGAAATCCATCGGAGAGCCTGTGGTGGTGCCAAAAGAGTAATAATTGACCAATAAATGTGTAATTCCCGTGTATCCTTCATGCCCGCGCCCAATATCCCCACGGAAAGCATCGAAAACGGCGCTCCTGCGCTACACCCGTCGAAGAGGTCGCGGTGGGGGTTTCGAATGCTCCTCTGGTGGTGTGTTCGCAGGCAGGCAATCCAGGCAGGGGGGGTGCCCCCCCTTTTTTGATGGGTGCCTTCCGTGTTGTGGTGTGGTTGCTGCTGGGTTGGTCCTGGGGGTTTCTGGCGTTGCTTTGGTGCCCACGCAGCTACTAGCAGTGGCACTGCTTCTTTTGTGGAGGGGGGAGACCCCCCTCACAGTCCCCCCCAGCTGGGGTTGATGATACATATGGTGGCGATGCAGTCGCAGCAATGCCCCACGTATGCACTATTCCTTGGCATCAGTTAGCACCGTTGATTGTGAATTGTGAGGGCCCGACAGCCAGGTGTTGCTGATATGTATAGATGTGACTGGGAGATGTAAGCTCAGGGAACCTTGACAGCTATGAGGTGGGAAAGTAATCCTGTTACACTGGTGCACCGTATGCAGGCTTAGAGAGAGAGTAAACATCCAAGTACACTCTGACAATGCAGAGGTCATATACTCCGCAGGAGCGGATAGCATAACTTCAGTCGCCATGCATAACTTCCTAACTTCGGGTAACTGCGGGCAACTTCGTCCAGCATAGTGGGCTGAGCATACTCAATTCCAACACTCCGCCGTGATCAGCACACTATGCAATGCTGCTCAGTGAATACCAAGTGCTTTGCGGCACTGCACAAACTTATCAGGTGGAAGTGGCTTAGTAAAGGTATCTGCAAGCATCTTCTGAGTAGAGATGTGTGCAAAGTGAACTTCACCGCGTGCAACACGCTCACGTGCCATATGGTGCATCACATCAACATGCTTGGATCGTGCAGCTGTGACTGAGTTCTTAATCCAGCCTAGTGAACCTTGACTGTCAGTAAAGATGTTGACAGTGTGGGACTTGAGGCCAATAACAGGCAGGAGCTTCCTGAGGAACAAAGCTTCCTTAACAGCCTCAGAAGCTGCCATATACTCAGCCTCAGTAGTAGAGGCTGCAACTGTGCGCTGCATTCTACTAGACCACGAGATAATGCCGCTATTGAACATGAAAGCATAACCAGTGACAGACCTGCGGGTGTCACGACATGTTGCAAAGTTGCTGTCACAGTATGCTGTCAGGGACAGACTGGTACCGCTGTAAACAATGCCAACTGTGGGTGTGCCTGCAAGGTAACGCAGAACACCTAGAGCATGCTGCATGTGCTCAGTGGTGGGTGCAGCCAGATAGCGTGCAAGGCTGCTAGCTGCATACGCAATGTCACGTCTAGTGCTAATTGAGAGGTAAAGCAAACTGCCGATGAGTGTGCTGTACTGGGGCTTCTCTTCAGGCTTGAGAGGTTGGCCATCAGTCTTGGTCAGGTTGGCCGAGGGCGCCATTGGGACAGCACGGGCGTAAGCATCTGTCATCCGGTAGTCTGAGAGAAGGTCTTGTGTCTTCTTGTCGTGCCATAGCTTCAGTGTGTGTGTAGAACGCTGCCGTGTGATCCTCATACCTAGGAAGTAGGTCGCCTCACCGAGGTCTCTTGCCTTGAAGATTGTAGCCAACTTGGCCTTGATCTTTTGTAGGTCTGGTAGGCTCTTGGCAGCGACGAGGATGTCATCCACGTAGATGAGGGCTAGTATGTTGCCGTTGTTGTCTTTCTTGACGTAGAAGGAAGGGTCGCCGAGGGACTGTTGGAAGCCTAGGTTGATAAGCTCCTTGTGTAGCTTCTGGTGCCACACGCGTGGTGCTTGCTTCAGGCCATAGAGTGCCTTCTTGAGTAGTAGGGCTTCGCCGGGACGGCCTAACACATCTGCATAGCCTTCAGGGGGTTGAACCCAGACTTCTTCTGACAGGTCTCCTTGTAGGAAGGCGTTCTTGACATCCATCTGGTGAAGGTGTAGGTCTTGGGCTGCCACAGTAGCTAGTAGCAGGCGTAGGGTTGTGAACTTGCTGACTGGTGCAAACACTTCGTCGTAGTCGATGCCGTGCTCCTGCTTGAAACCTTTTGCTACGAAGCGGGCCTTGAGGCGCTCAATGTTGCCGGTGGCGTCGTACTTCACTTTGTAGACCCACTTGCCTGGGATGGGCTTGACGCCGGGAGGCGGTGTTTGGGCGATCCACGAGTCGTTGCCAAGTAGTTCAGAGATTTCTGTATCCATTGCTTGGCGCCACTGGTCAGCTTGAGGGCTTGTAGTGGCTTCCTTGTAGGTGTTGGGCTCCACGAGATCTTGAGATGCAGCGATGGTAGCCCGTAGTCGGTCAGGTACAACATGGTCTTCACGGAAGGTAACAACACTGGGTTTCCTGATGCGGGAGCTTGTTCTTGTACCTGGTGGCTCTGTCGTCTGTGGGTTGACAGGCTGGGGTGGCGGCACAGGGGCCGGTGTTGGTGGTGGCGCTGGGGCCCGTGTCGGTGGTGGCGCTGGGGCAGGTGCCGGTGGCGGCGTTGGTGCCGGTGCCGGTGGTGGCGCTGGGGCCGGTGCCGGTGCTGGCGCTGGGGCTGGTGCCGGTGCTGGCGCTGGGGCCGGTGCCGGGGGGTTGCCTGTGCTTGGTGTTGGGAGCTGAATGGTGTAAGCTCCTTGACGTAATCGATGGAAGGGGGTGACAGGTCTTGCTCTTGTGCTTGCACTTGTGTAGGGGTAAGCTTGGTCTTGTAGCCGATGGTTGACTCGTCAAAGATGCAGTCCCTTGTCTCCATGACGGTGCGTTGGTCGGGAAGGTAGACGCGCCAGCCCTTGCTTTGTAGTGCGTAGCCGACCATGATGCCGTTGTGCGCTCGTGGGGCAAACTTGGAGGTGCGTTTCTCCTTGGGTATGTGGGCGTAGGCGGTGGCTCCAAATGTGCGCAAGTGCTTCAGGTCTGGTGTCTTGTTCCACATGAGCTCATAGGGGGTCTTGTTGCTTGAGCTTGTCGGCGTGCGGTTGCGCAAGTAGTTGGCGGTCACCACTGCTTCCAGCCAAAGGGAAGGGGGCAGGGAGGATTCAAGTAGCATGCTCCTTGCCTTGTCCAAGAGCGTGCGATCAAGCCGCTCTGCCTTGCCGTTCATCTGGGGGCTGTAGGGTATGGTGCCTTCATGGTCAATGCCCTTGCTCTCGAGGTAGTCACCCAAGTCCTTGTTGAAGTACTCGGTGCCGTTGTCGGTGCGTAGGGCCTTCAGTTTGCGGTTGGTCTGTGTCTCCAGCCACTCCACTGTGCGCTTGATAGCAGAGGGAGCTTGGTCCTTGGTCTTCAGAGGGACCACCTTGCTGTAGTTTGTTGCATGGTCTATTACTGTGAGGAAGTACTTGCTGCCGCCAACTGATGCTGTAGGCATGGGGCCACACACGTCTGATGACACAAGTTGTAGGGGCTCAGTGTACTCACCGTGGGACGGCTTGAATGGCTGCTTGGTGGACTTGCTGAGGGCACATGTAGAGCAGATGTGGGTGCCAGCCTTGGTGCAGTCCTCAGGCTTGATGTTGATGCCGGTAGCCGCCTTGTGCTTGAGGAGTGTGGCCATGCTGTTGTAGCTGGGGTGGCCTAGGCGGGAGTGCCACAACTCCGCCGTCTCCTTGGTAGCCGTGTGGTGGGCCTTGTCAGCGTAGTCAGGGCGGTAGTCAGGGTTGGTGGCACAGAAGGCTGGGACGGTAGTGGTGCCGTCAGGGTTGGTCACTGTCTGGATGACACGTTGGTCCGTGCCGTAAAGCAGTGTGCAGGAGCCGTTGGAGACCCACACGCTGAACTGCTTGGAGGGGTCGTCTTGCTTCTTGGTCAGCTTGGCCTCTGACAGGAGGTTGGCCTTGCACTGGGGAAGGTAGTAGACGTCCTCAATGGTGGTAGTAGTGCCGTCCAAGAAGGCCAGACGCACAGAGCCCTTGAGTGAGGCCAGGGCTGGGCCGTTGCTGGTGTCAAAGGGCTTGTGACACTTGACGGGCTCAAACAGAATGCTGGGGTCAGATGTTGTGGGGTCTGAGGCTCCTGAGTCCATAAGCCAGCCGTCGAACTTGCCGGTGGGCAGAGGGCTGAAGAGCTGGTGGTCAGGGAGCGGCTTAAACATTGACTCACTTGAGGGGGTGACCAGGGCGTAGTTGCCGGTCTTGTTGTTCCTGTAGATGGTGTAGCCGAGGTCAGGCTTGCGCACGGGGTTGAAGTAGGAGCTGGGGCTGGGGTCAGGGCTGCTGCTGCCGGTGATGTAGGCACTGTTGAGGCCGGTACTGCTGCTGTCGTGTGCCTTGAGCATGTAGGCACGGCCGAAGAAGGCAGGGTCGTCGTACTCCTCAGGCTGCTGCTGGGTGTAGTCCTCCTCCTCCTCCAGCAGCTGGCGGCACTGCATAAGCTGCTCAAAAACAGCTGGGTCGAGTGCCTCACGCAGGGCGTGTGAGCGGCCCCTACCTGCCTCCTTGGCCTGTAGCTTCTTGCACTCATTGATGCTGTGGCCGTAGTTCTTGCAGAAGAGGCAGTTGCCGGGGAAGGTGTGGTGCGGCTTGTGCTTGGGGTTGTTGTTGTTGTCGCTCCCCTTGTAGCCGCTCTTGTTGTTGTAGTCACCCTTGCCCTTGTTGAAGCCGTTGTTGCCCTGGAACTTGTTGAAGAAGGGGACAGTCCTGCTGTTGAAGCGGTTGGACTGCTGCTGGCCGCGGAAGGGCTGCTTGTTGAAGCGGTAGGAGCTGCCGAAGCTGTTGCTGTTCTCACCGGTGTGGTGGGCCTTGCCGTTGAGGGTCTTGTCCTGTATGAGGTTGTTCTCCTCCCTGATGAGGGAGGTGAGGATGCTGTCCACTGTTGCAGGGGGAGGGTCCCTCATGCTGATGATCTTGAGGAAGGTGTTGTAGACAGGTGGGAGGGCCTTGGTGAAGAAGGTCAGCAGCTCCTTGTCTGAGGGCTTCTGGTCAGCTGCCTCCAGGTAGGACACGAGCTTGTTGAAGCGCATGTAGAGCCCCATGATGTCCTCGTTGTCGCTCTTCTGGATGGTAGTCAGCTGTGAGAAGTAGAGGTCTGCTGCACCTGCCGCTGTTGCGCCGTAAAGGGCATCCATCTTGGTGATGAGGTCTGCTGCTGTGGGGCAGGAGTCAGCAAAGCTGTCAATGAGGTGTGGTGACACAAGGGCCAAGATGTACATGCGCACTGTTGCTGACTGGGCATGCTTGGGGTCCACAAGGGCCTGCTCAAGGCCTGGGACTGTGGAGAGGGTGTTCTTGAATGCTGTCTTGAAGGGCGGGTAGTTTAGGCGGTCGGTAAAGTGCCTGCTGAACATGAGGTTGTGGTTGCCGCTCTCTGTCACAAGACGGGTGGTGACGGTCTGCCGGGATGTACCGATGGCTGGGGCATCGGCTGAGCCGGTCTGAATGGGAGTCGTCATGATGCTGGCAGGCTGATATATGCTGCTAGGCTTGATGCAGCTGACTGGGCTGCGTGGCTGTATGTACGTCTACACGTGAGCCTAACTGCACTGTAGAAGGAAGTGCAGGTGCTGACAGGCTGAGTGCTGTCAGGCTTGGTGCAGCTGACTAGGTGGCTGCTTAGCTGACTGAAACCGCGCTGTGGGGTCCAGATGAGCTGACTGCACTGTGGTGGGAGTGCAGGAGCTGAGGCCGCTGCACTGCTGGTGCCCTACCTACTCACACCAAGGTGTACTGTAGGACAGGATAACCTGAGGTGGAGAGCAGGGCAGTCAGCAGCGAGGGCAGAAGCGACAGGCGGCAGGGGTGTCAATGACCAGGCACTGCCACTGAGTAATTGAACGTTCTGTAGCTCACACAGAAGAGGTGGCTGTCGCTGTAAGCCAAACAGACAGTGGGATTAGGCTGCTGTAGGGCAATGCTGCATGTAGGGAAGATGCAGTGCTGTGGCAGGAGAAGCTGTCGCTGCTGCACGCTGTAAACGCGGATGATCAGGCCGCTAAGCTGCTGCAAATCGAACAACTAAATCCGTGCAACTAAAGCACATTGACAAAGGCGATAGCCTAGCTGCGCAAAGGCAGGTCTTCCTACGTTTGTACCGGGCACAAATTGTATCGAGCTGCAGGTCTAGCTGAGGCGTGAAGAAGGGCTCATAACCTGATATGTATAGATGTAACTGGGAGATGTAAGCTCAGGGAACCTTGACAGCTATGAGGTGGGAAAGTAGTCCTGTTACACTGGTGCACCGTATGCAGGCTTAGAGAGAGAGTAAACATCCAAATACACTCTGACAATGCAGAGGTCATATACTCCGCAGGAGCGGATAGCATAACTTCAGTCGCCATGCATAACTTCCTAACTTCGGGTAACTGCGGGCAACTTCGTCCAGCATAGTGGGCTGAGCATACTCAATTCCAACAGTTGCCCAACAGTCAGGTGGCTGAGGTGTCTGTTTCCGTGACACGATCGTGGTGCTCCCTCGTTAGGGTCGAACACAGCAACAGTGTTCATAATGTGCGTCGATTGCATTGTTTTCTTCTGATAATCACACATCTCGATGCCCTTGGCTCTCCTCTGCCTTCTGCACGCGGTCCCGACATACAGGTGGCAACGGTCTGTTGCTTCGCTTGCTGTTCGTTGCTGCCCTTCTGAGACCCGTCATGGTCTTGTAGTTGCCATTCTGCACTGAACGTGGGGTCTTCAGGCCTGCTTATGCAGGTTGCAGGAGGTCACACTTGAGGTTACACAGTTATTACACATTTGCTCTTTTTTTGGGGCCCCCCAGTCACTCCGAAGGATCCTGCGGAATCCTTCTCCGAGGAAACGGCGCTCCTGCGCTACACCCGTCGAAGAGGTCGCGGTGGGGGGTTTATGCTCCTCTGGTTGTGTGTCTGCTGGCAGGCTGGCCAGGCAAGGAGGGGAGACCCCCTTTGTAGGGGTGGCTTCCCTGTTGTGGTGTGCTTGCTGCTGGCTGCACCTGATGGGGTTGGAGTGCTGTTGTCTTGTGTTGTTTGTGGCGTTGCTTTGGTGCCGACGCAGCTACTAGCAGTGGCACTGCCTCTTTTGTGGAGGGGGGAGACCCCCCTCACAGTCCCCCCCAGCTGGGGTCCATGCAGTCGCAGCAACGCGCCACGTATGCCCCCTTGATGAGATTCAGGCTCTGCTGAAGCTGACTGAAACAGCTGTAAGCTGAGTGAAACACTGCTGAATCACTAGCACAGTAAGCGGGGTCTCTGAGCGTCAAAGCTCACAATTGAACAGACTCAATGGGGTATGTGACTTGTTACAGGACACCGACAACCTTACTTTAAACTGAGGCCGCGGGGTGTGTGTAGCGGGAAGGGAAGTGACTTGCAAGTTATCGTGTGTCAAGATATGCGGGCGGTCTCCAAAATCTGGTCAACACTGTCTCACACCCAGTGTTTTTTTAGATGGCTATTTCGCCAAATTAATTTGGCTAGGTGATTTCGTTGGCTACAAGGGGAGATTCCATGGCACTGTTCGCCAAACTCTGTAGCCAAATGAAAATCAGTGGCCCCAGATTCGCAACCTGTAGCCCAACATTCCTGACCCCATTCTAGGATACAGGAAGAAGGGGGGGGGGGGGGAGCGAAATTGCGACAAAGACAAAGACCTCGATTCCGCTCGGTTTGTTTCATCCAACACTTGTCCCTGTGTCGCCAAATTGTGGGAGGCAGTTGTCGCCAAAAACAGGTGTATCACTGTACTTGCCTGTGTCGAAGTTATTGGGGTGGCATGGCTTTGGTGCCAAACCGGTAGCCAAAAAACCAAATGGCCCCCAGGATTTTTCGCCAACTATCGCCAAGGGTGCTCACACCTGTCTCATTTTTTGAGCTCCGTCCCGTTCACACCCGCGCTTTGAACATCCGAGCGAATTTGAAGGCATATCTTTTCTACCGTTTGCTGCTGTGGTGACCAAAGCATACTGACTGCAACGGTCACCCAGCTGGCCAACTCCGACCTCAGCGTCCACTGAACCATGTTGCGTTTATACACAAGTCTTCTCTGTTCCTATGTCCGATCATCTCCTACGCGCGGACAACAGCTGTCAACTTTCGGAAGCGTGTCGTGCATGCTGCTGTGTGTGCTGTAATTTGTCGTCCAGAACAGACTAGTTGGAGTGGAGCGCTCCACTCCAACTAGCAGGATCTGGTCAGCCAGTACGCAATGCAAAGGAGCCTTATCCTAGCGCTCCTGCCTTTCGGTCTGTCCATCGGTCTGAAGCAAACAGGACGCTGTAGTATGCCCCATTGTTGCAAGGGCCAATGTAAAAGTACGGCAGTACTCGCAGACGATTACTTGTGCTCTAGCGCATGACTATGCAACAGGTTGCAGTAAAGATGCGCACGACACAACAGTACAGATGTACTTCTATAATGTGAAACTGTAAACAGCCCAAACAGTGCAGTCCGCACTGTGGCTGATACAACAGGCTGTGCGCGTAACGCAACTCAGGCCTGTGTACGCTGTGAATGCTCGAGTACTACTAACTCATGCACGCACAACATAACGTGTGCAAACCGTATACAGCTGTGCCGAATAACCAGTCACCATGCACAAGGTGCAATTAGATGTGACCAGCACTCATGTTCATGTTCATGTCTCGTAGGGTGTGACTGGAACTAGCTTGGACAGCTGTAAATCACAACACCCCCTCCTTGACATCAGTTAGCACCGTTGATTGTGTGGGCCTGACAGCCAGGTGTTGCCCAACAGCGAGGTGGCTCATGTGTCTGTTTCGGTGACACGATCGTGGTGTTCCCTCGTGTTGGTCGAACACAGCATCAGTGTTTATAATGTGCCTCCATTGCATTGTTTCCAAAATTACACATCTCGATGCCCTTGGCGGACATGTTTGGTGTGGCACCAGCCTGCACAGTGACAGTTACTGACAGCTTAGAGATCCTGCCGCTCTGCGGGCCCCTTGCATGCCTATTTGGTGACCAACTGCTCGATGTGCTGCTTGCTGTTGACTCGCAGGAGAGTGCAGCTATGAGCGAGGCTGGGGCACTGTATCCCCCATTCAAGTGGGCTGCACAGGGCGCACTGACCAAGCGGCCGCATGTGGAGGCGATTGCCGCTGAGCAATCTGGTTGTCTCTGCATTGAGCCAGAGTCACGTCGCGCAGGGCCCTGCGCTGCTGCCCTGAGCCAAAATGCGCTCGTGCTCTGCTGTGTGTGATGATGACTGTCGTGTGGTGAGGCGTGTGGGGCGTGTTGGTTGCAAGTGGTGTGCAACCTTCTACTGCAATTGCAGTAGCTCAGTGCAGTCTGTGGCTGTCATGGGATGCACATGTTGAAGGGTGCCCGCATGGTGTTGCTTCGAGACAGTTGTGCCACGTGCTGGTGTGCAGCATGTTGGGTTTGTGAGATGGTACATGTAATGGTTGGGTTGGTGGCATGCTGGCAAGTAAGGGAGCCTTGGCAGTCAGCTTCGTATGAACAAGGAACAGTCACAAACAAACAGCGACAGTTCGTTTGTCATCTTCCCAGTCGGCTTATCAGTCGGCTTCACAGTCGACTGAACAGCGCGCGCTGTCAACAGTTGACTGTTTCAGCACGCGTTATGCCATGTACTGAATCAGCCACGACTGGAAAAATCGCCCTAGTCGACCGATTCAGTGGGGTACAAATTTCCGATGTTAGGGGGTCCCTTGGGGGGTCACCCCCCGGGGTCTTAGGTTTGTGGTGGGCCCCTGGGTCGAGAAGGACAGTGATACAACGCAGATTGCAGAGCCTCCTAGGCCCTTTAGGACACACTGGCAAGCCCGCAGCATGCATACATTGCTTCAGAAGGGCTGATATACAGTGTGGTGATGATGTGCGAGACGGTGAAGTCAACGGTGAAGTCAGGTCCAGTCGAATTTGGGGGCACATGGAGGGAGGGGGGGGAGGTTGAAATGCTGTCTCAAGAATAAACACACACCTTGATATTCAGTGTGGAGGGACGTGTGCTCTGCATTCACTCACAGCCCTACTAGCTTGATATACATTGTGGTGATGATGTGCGAGGCTTTGATGGCGCTGAATGTGGGGGCAAATGGGGAAGGGAGGGCAGGGGTGGGGGGTACGAAAAGCATGTTCCAAGCACAAGTACACATCTTGCAATTCAGCGTGAAGGGACTGGGGGGGGGGGGGTGTTGAAATGCTGTGACAGGCATAAATACACATCGTGCAATGTAGCATGAAGGGACATGGGCTGTACATTCACTCACAAGCCCTGCTAGCTTGATATACGGTGTGATGATGATGTGCGAGACTTTGATGGTGCTGAATGTGGGGCACATGGGGGGGGGGGGTGAGATGCTGTCCAAAGAATAAAAACACACCTTGATATTCAGTGTGGAGGGACGTGTGCTCTGCATTCACTCACAGCCCTACTAGCTTGGTATACATTGTGGTGATGATGTGCGAGACTTTGATGTCGTTGAATGTGTGGGCAAATGGGGAAGGGGGGGGGGGTATGTAAAGCATGTCCCAAGCACACATACACATCTTGCAATTCACCGTGAAGGGACATGTGCAGTGCATTAACTCACAAGCCCTACTAGCTGATACACAGTGCGGTGATGATGTGCCAGACTTTTATGGCGCTGAATGTGGGGCACATGGGGAGGGTGGGAGGAGCTGTCCCAAGCAGAAGTACACATCGTACAATGTAGCGCGGAGGGATGTGTGCTCTGTATTCACTCACAAGCCCTACCAGCTTGATATACATTGTGGTGATGATGTGCGAGGCTTTGATGGCGCTGAATGTGGGGGCAAATGGGGAAGGGAGGGCAGGCGTGGGGGGTACGAAAAGCATGTTCCAAGCACAAGTACACATCTTGCAATTCAGCGTGAAGGGACTGGGGGGGGGGGTGTTGAAATGCTGTGACAGGCATAAATACACATCGTGCAATGTAGCATGAAGGGACATGGGCTGTACATTCACTCACAAGCCCTGCTAGCTTGATATACGGTGTGATGATGATGTGCGAGACTTTGATGGTGCTGAATGTGGGGCACATGGGGGGGGGGGGGTGAGATGCTGTCCAAAGAATAAAAACACACCTTGATATTCAGTGTGGAGGGACGTGTGCTCTGCATTCACTCACAGCCCTACTAGCTTGGTATACATTGTGGTGATGATGTGCGAGGCTTTGATGTCGTTGAATGTGTGGGCAAATGGGGAAGGGGGGGGGGGTATGTAAAGCATGTCCCAAGCACACATACACATCTTGCAATTCACCGTGAAGGGACATGTGCAGTGCATTAACTCACAAGCCCTACTAGCTGATACACAGTGCGGTGATGATGTGCCAGACTTTTATGGCGCTGAATGTGGGGCACATGGGGAGGGTGGGAGGAGCTGTCCCAAGCAGAAGTACACATCGTACAATGTAGCGCGGAGGGATGTGTGCTCTGTATTCACTCACAAGCCCTACCAGCTTGATATACAGTGTGGTGATGATGTGCGAGGCTTTGATGGCGCTGAATGTGGGGGCACATGTGGAAGGGAGGGTGGGGGGGAATGCTGTTTCAAGCCCAAATGTTTTTTGCGGACCACCACCGCTGCGCACCATCACGCGGCATCCACCGACACCAACCCGACGCGGCGCGCCAGCCTGTGACTCAGTTGGGGTGCATGTTGGTGTGCTTGAAGACACTATTTTTGTCTTTCACCGGAGCCATCCAACTGATTTTTGCGGACCACCACCGCTGGGCACCAATGCGCGGCATCCACCGACACCAACCCGACGCTACGCGCCGGCCTGTGACTCAATTGGGGTGCATGTTGGTACGCTTGAAGACACTATTTTTGTCTTTCATCAGAGCCATCCAAATGATTTTTGCGGACCACCACCGCTGCGCACCATCACGCGGCATCCACCGCAGGATGAACATCTTGCAAATCAGCGTGGATGGACGTGTGCTCTGCATTTACTTACAAGCCCTACGAGCTTGAACAGTGTGGTGATGATGTGCGAGGCTTTGATGGCGCTGAATGTGGGGGCACATGGGGGGGGGGGGGGGAGGGGGGGGGGCGTATGAAATGCTGTCTCAAAAAAATGCGGGGAATAGGGGGGAGAGGGGTGGTGGGGGGTGAATTGCCGTCCCAAGCAAAATACACATCGTGCAATTCAGCGTGGCGGGAATTGTGACATTATGCCGATGGGTATGTATAGAATGGTGATTGATTCTAGTGCACTTCCACATTCCACTAGCCTGTCCCCCCCCCCCCTTCCTTACCAAACCCCTGTTCCACTGATTCCTCCATTCCACATTCCACTAGCCTGTCCCCCCCCCCCCCAACCCCTGTTCCACTGCTTCCTTCCATTCCACATTCCACTGGCCTGTCCCCCCCCCCCCCCAACCCCTATTCCACTGATTCCTTCCATTCCACATTCCACTAGCATTGCCCCCCCCCCCACCCCTGTTCCACTGCTTCCTTCCATTTCATATTCCACTGGCCTGTCACCCCCCCCCCCAAACCCCTGTTCCACTGCTTCCTTCCATTCCACATTCCACTGGCCTGCCCCCCCCCCCCCACCCCTATTCCACTGCTTCCTTCCATTCCACATTCCACTGGCCTGCCCCCCCCCCCCCCCCCCAGCCCCTAACCCGCGATTCCACTGTTCTTTCCATTCCACATTCCACTAGCCTGTCCCCCCCAGCCCCTAACCCCCTATTCCTCTGCCCCTATCATCAACCACACTGGATTGAGGTCGACGTGAGCCGCAGCATCCCCCTCTTTACGCCCATCTCACACCCCCTCTCATTCCGGGTCCCTGCCCCGGAATATTACGAATCCGACTTTCCCCTCGCAACTCGTAACAGCAGCAGCCCCAGTGTGTTACAAACACCAGGCACTTCACGACCGAGTCCACACCAGTTGCAAGGCCGCCGTCACATTCATATCCTCAAGCATCCACCTCAGCCTGTGCAGTGGGCGTGTCCAGTGAGCCATCTCAGGCCCCGTGTTGGACACATCAGCTACTGCAACAAGAGCATGCTGCTGTATGCCTGCCTGCTGTTGCACCAACAGCCCCAACACCCGCTGCCGATCATCTGAATGCTGCTCTGCATTATGCTGCACAGGAGGTGCTGATGTTGCTGCACACCAACCTGCTGCGCCCTGGCAGCACAACCCTGCACGACTCAGCACGCACGGAAAGCCACAAGCCTACTCACAGCATGACACATGAGGACGGTGGAAGCGGCCGATGATTAGGCATGCAGGACAGGACAGTTGCAACCACAGCACTGTCAGGTGGAAGCATGCATTGCTTGCCAACAACTGGCCAAGATACCAATTCCTAGCAAACATCAGCGCTTGAGCCTTGCTAGCGTATCGCCTATACATGTAAACCCTAAACCCTGTACCCCCTCCCCCCCCCCACGAAACCCTAAACTGTCCGTAGGGGCTACGCCGAGCCAGAAACCCTAATCCAGACACCAAAACCCTAACAGATACCCAAAACCCTAACACTCCAGCACTGCATCTTTTGGTGGCTGCCGCTGACGGCTGTGGACCGTGGAGCCCTGTGGGCTCCACAGTGCCCCACAGCCGTCAGCGCGAGCCACCAAAGAAACAAGCGTGCTGGAGTGATAGGGTTTTGTGTAGCAGTTAGGGTTATGGTGGCAGGAGTAGGGTTTCTGGCTTGGCTCCGCTGGCATTCATCAGCACACAAATGGGTGTGCACAGACCCTGAATCTGCCAACACTGACTCACTTCTTGTGCTTGTGCACACACGCCAGACAGAAAGCAAACCAACTGGGGCCTTACCACAGGACGCACAGCGGTCCAGCTCGCTGGTAGTCCTCCTCACAGGGCGTCACAGGGAGCAGAGGTGTCTTGGGGCCAACTTCAGAAGCCAGGACATTGTGGATGAAGTCAGGACGAAGGTCAGCCAGTGTCTACACCAGCAGCACGGGAGCCAAATAGGCTGCAACACAGGAATTCTGTGCTGGATCTGCTGCTGGCTGATGCCTCTCCTACTGAGCTCATGGCCCTCCGGCTGGCTCTCCTGCTGTACTCCTGCTGGCGCTTCTGCTGACTCCCGTGCTGGCTACTGTGCTGGCCCTCCTGCTCGCTGGAGCTGCCTGGCAGGCTGGGCGTGTGACACCCTCGAAGCGCCTTTACAAACTTGAATGTGTTTGTGCAGGGATGTGAGCTCTTTCCAAGAAATCGAGCACAACTGCTGATCGAGCAGTACTGCTGCTGTGTGCGTGGGCAACAGGGATTCTCAAAGACGGCGTTGACTTAACGCAAATATATTCTTGATGTAACAATGACTCGGACAGACACTCTACGCGCAGATTGAGGGTTCCGAGACTTTTTGGAATGTGGTATGGAAGGAACCCCTGGAACCTGGGGGGTGGGGTGGGGGGGGGGGGGGAACTGGAACTGGAACAGAATCACAGTGTTGCAGTTCCAATGGAATTCCATAGGGTTCGATTTGTTGGATTCTATTCTATTTAGAGCCCGTTCCACTGGAATGTTGGCAGGATTCCGGTCCAAGGCAAAAGACAATTCCACTGGGATTCTAGACAATTCCAGACTTCCATCGGCATAACGTGGGAATTGTGCTGTGCATTCACTCACAAGTCCTACTACTGCTGGATATACTGTGTGGTGATGGTGTGGGACACTTTGGTGGACCAAATTGCGGGGCATAGGGGGAGAGGGGCGGAGGGGAAGGAGGGGGGGTGAAGTGCTGTCCCAAACAAAAGATTATTTCATTTATTCATTTTTTCTTGAAATATTTGTTGATTAATATGGAGTCTTTGAATTTGAAACAATGTTGATGGATCTTGCAGTTAATCAAGTCCACCAACGAAAACAAACACATTGCCTTTCAAATATCTTTTAGTTTTTTTCCGACTTGTTTTCAGTCGGTTCGATAATAGACGAAGCCTTTACGGTAAAATCTCCTGCTCGGGTCACCCGGGATGTATGGTGTGCTGTTGCAGGTGATACCTGGGTGGAAAGTGAGGAGGAGCCAAGAGGACCAGCACTTCATACGGGTGGCGGCCCCTTGCATTCATTTCAACAAATTTAAAAAAACAAAGTTACGCCTGTAGCTATGAAGCTCAAGCTATGAAGCTCATTTGCACTTTGGCATCCTCATCCCAACAATGTGTGCCCACTAACGTGTCCGTTGGTTCCCCACTACGGTTCCTTCAGCTACTGTTCTCACAACAGCTTCTGGACCCCACAACTATTCTTTAGTACCCTTGCAGTGGGGTACTGTTGGCCTGCCCTATCGCAAGGCCTGATAGGGCGAGATTGCCATGATCCGCGACCGGAAGACTTCCAATAACACAAACAGAGCAGAGGACAAGGAGCCTTCCTGAAGACACGGAAGACACACTACACAGACAGCCCCTGTCCTCGAGACTGTGTCCTGTCCTGGCCGTCCCATGTCTGGGCAGGTGACACACCCCCTTTTTTCACCAGGCTCACCCCCATGCCTATGTACAGCACAACCAAAGTCGCCCGCATTAGCACCACAGTGGTTCCTACGTGGCTAGTGCCTTCATGACTCATATGCCCAGAACACATCCTTGCTGAATGGCGGACTGCTTGTAAGGTTGCTCAGCCCAACCCAGCCAGCAGCAGCAGGGCACAGCAGATTCAGCAGGCCCTGATGCTGCCTGTACCCCAGCACCATTGGCCTGTGCATGTGCAGGTGCACCAACCCAGGCATGATACATCATGTTTTGTGCAAAAGTGCTGGACCTGCAGCCCCTACCCTGTTTGCTGGGACTCCAATCAATACCATCCTCCCCCCTTAAACTCTTGCTGGCCTAACAGCAGTGCACCCAGCAGCACCGCACAGCGCGTGCAAGTGGGGCAGGTCGGGGGCTAGGCTTGCCAACATTATCTGATTAGTGTCATCACATGCGTGCTTATTAGGGGCTTAAGCTGCCGACCATCGGCAATCATCATCATCATCATCATTACACGTGTTTCCGGCCAGGTTCATTGTGCATGCAGCAAGCTGCAAGCAGCAAATCGACCTTGGTGCAAGACAAGCAAGACACCACCAGGCGACCAGTGACCTAGGACACTAGAAAGCCTGTGCCAGTTACGGCCACAACGCAGGCATACAAAGGGCATAAAAGCAGCAGCGCTGAAACGGGCTGCTGACGACCACCCCAAACATGCTGCTGTGTGGTTTCAAAACCAAACTACTGTAGTGGTATTCCCAAGGACCTGTGGTCAGCAAGTCGCTCGAGTGCCCCAAGCAAGCACTAGGCGTAGCTGGGTGAGCAGAGCTCTGCAACCCACAACAGTAGCTGTTCGCCAGGTCACCACTTCAGCTGCTGTGCAACCACATATTGAAAACCGCCCCAGAAAACCATCCATGTGGCATCCATATGTCCGTGTTGTGGGATAGGGCGGGTGATCCTGTGAGCTGTGTGGCAGACAGCTCGATCCAAGCCACAGCACTCTCATGCACTACTGCTGCTGCTGCTCCCTGACTGTCCACGCAGCTAGGCTGCTCCTTCTCGCCACCTGACGTGGGAACCTTCAAAGATACCTTGCCACGGCATCACACCACACCAGATAGCCGCTGCATGTAGACGCTGCTGCCACGGGGCGTTATCCGCGACAGGTCCCCCGAGCATGCTGCCTTTGCCGCATGGACGGACTCTCCGGCTTGGGGAAGGGCCACATCGAATATGACTTGCTCTAATTAGCCATCGGCTAGCTCCAGAGGCGAGGCTCAAGCGCAAAGCGCTGGCTGCTCCATCACTGCATCGCTGATGTTTCCAGGACCACCACGAGGAGGTTGCAAGTCCCTAGTCCCGGATTGGCAATCGGGCACACCAATCCATTATGCCCCCAAGGTAACATAGGCGCCACCAATTCTTCAGTCAGGTTCAGTGACAAGACAGTGGACACGGTGGGTAGCGTTGTTTATCAATGCATGCGAACAGCCGGCACTGGAAGAGCCACCTGACGAGGTTGTGCTTGGTGATCTTATTGATAGCTCGGAGGAATTTGTGACTATAGTGATGCCTAGTTTGGCAAGGTAATGGGTGCTCTTGATTCTGTTCTCGAAATTGATGGCTTTGTGTTGGTTGCCCCATGAGCCTCTGGCTCCCTTACTAAGGGATGTATGGTTTTGCCGCCTCCCTACTTTGTAGCCTTGTCAATAGGTACAGACAGAGGCATCTGATACACTGCAAACTCTGGCGGAGGCTAGTATATGTGGTGATGGCCTGTTATGATGGCCTTGATTAGGGCGCCTGGGATGTAGTGTGGAGGTAGCAGGGTGCAGTTGGCAACCTGTGCTTCACTGAGGTGGCAGGGAGACACCTTGCTCAACACCAAACACCTTAATGACAGCTAGCAATTACTTTTGCACCTGGGTCATAAGGTCAGGTGGCTGTGTGATTACTCCTCTGTTTCAGAACGGTTCAACATCTTCTGTTATTTTGTTGTCAGGCTGTCGCTGGCAGAGATGCCTGAGGGTTGTGGTGTGCGGCTGGCCTTCAGGGCTGAGGGAGAGGTACTGCCTTGGCACGCCAGGGCTGGTGGGCCCAGCACCATGTTGACTTTAGCTGCTCTCATGTATGCGGATGACCTAGTACTCATGAGCTGTGCCAGGTGCAAGTTGAAGCTCATGCTCAAGGTGTTCGACTCTGTCTGCAGCAGCATGGGCATGTGCGTCAATGCGGCCAAGACCGAGCTCATGGCTATTTGTCATGATGGTCAGCCACTAGAGAGTGTGCAGTTGTCAGGTGGTGAGGCACGATATGTACCCTCTTTCAGGTACTGGGTGGTGTGGTTGACACCTCTGCAAGCTGGGAGGCTGAGGTCACTGCTCGCTCAGCAAGACCAGGGGCCGTTTTGCAGAGATGCAGCGTGTGTGGGGCGCCCGGAGCATGGGCGTTGAGCTCAAGATGTAATGCTTCCGTGTGTATGTGCTGCCTGTGCTACTGTTTGGCAGTGAGACCTGGGCTCTTATTGAGAAGCAGGCTGACTGGTTGGAAGTCGTGCACTCTGATTGCCTCCGGCATATACTGAATGTGCGTCGCGCTGGTCAGCACAGCAAGCAACATCTATGGTATCAGTGTGACACAGTCAGCCTAGCCAGCTACCTCACAGCCCACAGGCTGCGGTGGCTGGAGCACGTATTGTGTATGGGGAAGGAGCGTTATCCTCGTCAGGTCCTCTTCTCTTGTATGCACGACGCTGGTGCAGCACCGCGGGGGCCACCGCCTATGAGCTGGGGAAAGTGTGTCACGAGGGATCTGGAGGCTCTGGGGCAGCCAACGAACATGCACGACCTTACGGATGCATGTGCATTGCGTGGTTCCTGGCGGCGCATGCTCTACAGACTGACACACTTACGCGCTACTGGGGTGCCTTTCCGGCGACCACTCAATGCCAAACGCAACAGTAGCAGGATGCGGCAGCGCGCTGAGACCCTGCCGTTCCAGGCAGCATGGTCTGCAAGTGGACCAGGGGTCATGTTCAACCGTGTTGCTTGTATAGTATATGTATAACATGCTACTTATGTTGACTCTTTCTTGTGCTGTTGGCTTTAAACTAACTACTAAAGGCTGTAACTGGCCCAGGCTTTCTAGTGTCCTAGGTCACTGGTCGCCTGGTGGTGTATTGCTTGTCTTGCACCAAGGTCGATTTACTGCTAGCAGCATGCTGCATGCGCGATGAACCTGGCCGAAAACACGTGTGATGATGATTTTGATGATCTCGGATGATGATCCTAGGTAGCACAGCGCACTGCTGTCCACCGCTGCTGGGTTACTGAGAGCGCTGCAGCAGGCACAGTATGCAAAGCCTGCACAGCTGTAGAGCATAGAACAGTGGTGTGCTACAGCACAGCACTTGTGCTGGTAGCAACCCTTGGGGCTGAGGGTTCACATGCCCAGTACAGGGTCTGATGCTGGGCTGTGAAATGCAGACATAGTGCAACAGGCAGGTATGCAAGGGGGCCATGCAGGTGCACAGGGCAGACAGGTGCAACTGCAGGGCAGCACAGGTTGTTGCAAGTGTTATCACCCGTTGCAGAAGCTTTGTCGTGCCCCAACTAACACGTATCCCCCCTAACGTTACAACGGAAAACAATTGTGTGAGAAATGTGAAGATCTTGGACGTTTTGGAATTGACAGCAGATGTGCATGTGGACAGATCTCACACTCTGGAGCAGACCGTGAGATCATGCCACAAACACCCCTACTTGCGCTGCTCAGAAACCAAAAGCTGCTCAAATGCATGTATGATAGTTTGAAACCCTGCAAACCCACTCATGTGGCCAAACGGTGATGATACAGCAGCATGATGGGAACACTTGCCCTTCGTGTCCACCCACAGGCCATCTGAACGAGATTCAAACGTGCAAATAGAAAAAGGTTTATCTGATAGATATATCCCAGCAGAGTTTCAGCGCCATCTGTTGCTGTCACGTTCGGACGTTCTGAACGTTCTGCAACTGAGTCCTGCGCGACAAAGCTTCTGCAACGGGTTATAAGCAGCATTGCTTGCAACAAGCCCGTGGCCAGGATTCTGTGGTTCACACTGCGCATATGCTTAGTCTGGATGCGGTGCAACGTGTCTCAGCTGTGTCGGCGGTTTGACTGTGTCGGTGATCGACAAGCAGTGAACGCTGCATGGTGGTCACAGCCAGCACACGACCCCCAGATGGGTGCACGTGTGGGTGTCGGCTGTACTTTAAGCACACCGTGCTAACGCGTTGCCCCCTGACTACCACCATGTGGCCAGTAAGCACACACTTGCCTGCCGGGGTATCGGATGCCGGGGGCTTGGCCTTGGGAGGCATCTTGTGTTCTCGTTTTGTAGATAAAGGTAGTCGGGGTAAGGGTCGCTTGGTCTTGGAAGTGGGAGAGACTGAAGCTAGGGCGTGCCCGCGCTTAAGTAGGTGTTCGATCACAAGTTTGTTGGAAGTCACGGCAACATGCACTTTGTTTTCCAGCGCTGGATCGCGGGCGCTTAGCACTTGAAGTAATGATTTTGTCAATCTGAAGTGTTTCGCATGACAGGGAGGGCAGGGCGCGGTGTTTGCGGGTAGGCTTGGCACAGGTTGGGGGCAAATGTTGGTGCTGGGATAAGGGCTGATGCACGCAAGGTTCCAAGCAAATGTTTCAAGTGTACGTGTAAGTGTGTAGAGAGCTTTTGAGCAACAGTTGCAGCCATTTTTGTAGGGTTTGGGTTTAGGGTTTAGGGTTACAAGTCATGTGCAAAACACAGAACCACACAGCTCCAACCTGGGGTGCACATGGTCAGCCTCTGAGACTCTGGCCTTGCATGTGCAGCGAGCAGCAGTCCAAGACTTGGTGCATAGTGTACATCAGATGATGATGATGATGATGATGACTAGGTCACACACTTGAGGCAGTGAGAGAGCACAGTCAAAAATACTCATCAAGTAGCAGCAGCAGATTTGCTCATGAGCAGCAGGAGGGCACACAGTTCGTGATCACATGCCCAAACGTTATCATTTGTATTGGACATTGATTCCAACTACTAAGCAAAGCCTTGAGCTGCTTCGGGACGTTTTGCCCGGGGTTCAGCAAGGGCAGCGGCACACCCTGGCCTGGGGTCCAATATTCACACACCCTAGCTATTGCTTCCAAACTCGCTGGCAGCGTGCTGCATGCGTTTATTATCATCACAAAGCTCTTGTTGGAGAGGCAGACGCGAGGCACCAGCTCTGGCTTTGTTCTAATGCAACCGATTGAGGTGCAGCAAAACCATCGACCGGCCGAACCAGCCCCAAAGGAGCATCGTAAAGGTATACTAAGGAGGTATCAAAGCATCCCAGATCCTGCTGGGGCCCAAAGCAAAAGGGGGGGGAGGGAGGGCGAGGGGTTCCGCAGATCGTCAGCAAGGGAGACAGCACCGATCACAGCCACCGAGGGAGTGGGAGTTCTGGACCTGGAAGAGCCTAAAACTGAGGGGGGGGGGGGGGTACAACGGGGTCTTAGGTTTGTGGTGGACCCCCAGCACTGCCAGGACCTCAGTATGATACAACATGATATAACAATATAATACAACATTACGCAACAGGACGTCTGCACTGCCACAGGGCAGCTGCCCTCACCTGAAACATAACAGCCACTGTGCTGCTGCCTTCTTGAGCCTTATGGTTGGTTGATTACGTCAGGTCTGTATAGTGAGGGTAACAAATAGCTTGCAGTTGAAGGATTGCGATATGGACTGGGCCACGAGCCACTTACGACGTTTTGCATTGCCAACCAGAAACACATACAGAACCCTTTGGAAGACAGTCAAACAGCCCCAGGCCTTGGCCCCAGACCAGGGTGTCCAGTTGCACTGTAATCGGGGCCGGTGTAATTAATTACATGTAAGACACTGTAAGACTGACGCCAACCCCCCTCCTGATCCGGGTTGAATCAAACCTGCATCTTGGGCCTTGGTTGCAACTCGACTTTCATCTGCTCCTCGGTAGGGGATTCATTGCCCCCTTAATAACTTTTGGGCAAGAAGCAAGAACTCCATGTGTCAAGTTCATATATTCACAGACACCAAATGCTGCCTCCTGGGATTCAAGCACCCGAACTGTTGCTGGACGCTGATGTTGCATCCACCCAACAACCACGGTCCTGAAATGTTGGCGATGCAATGCCCTGCTTCTTGCCACGCAAACTGCTGACCACACCAACATGCTGTGCAAGATTGGGATAGTAAGCCCAAAGCGCCTTGTGGCGGGATGTCAAAAAGTCATTCAGCAGCCAATCAACAGGGGCCTCACAGAACTGCCTGGTCAAGAATGGAACCAACTCCTCCACCACATCCCTGCGAAAAGCCACTGCCACAAATCCGAAATGAACAGCTCCTGCATTTACCCTCACTGGGATGCTCCCACTATTTGATGTGAATAGTGTCACCACGTCCACTGTGTCGTTGGATGCAGCTTTTGCTTCAAGAAACTGCTGCAACTTCTGCAAATAGCCTGGTGCGACCACAACATCATCTTGAAGAAAAACAATGTGTGTTACAGAAGACTGCAATCGCAGGGCTGCTGTGAGTGTAAATACAGTGTCTAGCGCTTCCTTGCTTCGCCACCAGAACCTGTCCGGGGGGTCGCCAGCAGCGGGAGACAGTCTCTCACGTTCCTGATGCAGCAGCATTTAGTGGATGGAAGGTGAGTGAGTAAAAAGCATCCTGATGCTGGCAGCTGCCAGCTTCATTGCATGTACCTCTGCCCTGTTGGTGGTTGCGCCTACTCAGGCTCTGTATCGCTGTTTTGGCCCACAGCACATTTTTTGCTGAACACTATAGTTGCAAATGCTTGGCATTGGCAACTGTGCTTGGCGTTGGCAATCGCCTCAAGGGGGAAGGATACAATCAGCAGTGCAAAGGCTGTTTGGTATGAAACTTGGGTTATCACACTGATCAAACACTGATCAGGTCCTTGGGCTCTCAACAAAATCTCACCACACCAACCAAATGCCACACAGCACTTGATCTGTGCAGCTGAAAGTAGACGTGGGACTAACTCAAGGTTATACAAGGGGTCCACCACAAGCCTGAGACCCCACCGGGGGTGGGTGGGTGGGGGGGGGGGGGGGCAAAAATCGTTGTACCCCTCCCCCCTCTCCGTTGTAGGCCCTTTGAGCCAAAACACCCACACCCCCGGCAGCTTTTAGGCTCGTTATCATTACTGCTGTCTCCCTTGCTGACAAGCTGCTGAACCCCTCCCCCCCCCCCCTTCCAATTTAGGCTGTTTTCGCAATCGAACCATCCCCTCTCTCCGGTTAAGGCTTGGCGTCATCCCCCCCCCCCCCCCCCCGGGTCTTAGGTTTGTGGTGGACCCCTAAGCCAATTACTGTTACCGATACATGGTTCAGGTCGAGCCTGAACAGTGTTCAGTGAAGACCCCGTAGGGAGCCAACGAGGCTTACATAGCTAGCACACTTAGGGACAAACGTTTTTGCAACCGACACAAATTCCCTGTCACCCCAAGACAGCAGTAGTTTCCGTTGCTGTCCGGTATTTGAATGTTTCTCAGCTTTGCCATTGCACTGCTGCTGTGCGTTGGCCAAGGTGGTCAGCGCGGTGTTTTGTGGTGCGTGCAGCCTGCGATCAAGACTGCCTTCCCCCACCCGGTTGATGCCATGCGCGCGCCTAGCCTTAGCCTTAGTAGCCGCACGCCGCACCAGCACCAAGCGCCTAGCTCCTCTGCCTACACCTTCCTTGTTGATGGGGTGGTAAGCAGGGGTGTGCCGTTACAGTTACACACTTTACATTACACGTAATTACACTGTAATTACAGTGTAAATTACAAGGCCATCAACGGTGTGTAAGCAGTGTAAGGCAGTTCCACAGCAGTGTTACAGTGCCTGACGCAGGACCACTGGTAAGAGCCTTGGGGTGCCTGCTCAGCTTCCACCAGCCTGTGGCCTGTTTGGTGTGTGTTCCAGAGATGAAATTGCCACTTGTTTTCAGGGGCGCTGGCTGCCAGGTTGGCCTTCTCTGTGCTGAAGCAGCGCATGGCTTTGGGGGGCAGGGGGGTGGGCTGGGGGTGAGGCATACATGCAGCTGGTGGGGCTATTTGCAGCATCCATTCCTGTGGCTACAGCCTGGACTGAAGGGTGTGGGGGTCAAAGTCACCTTGCAATGTGGGGGTCAAAGTCACCTTGCAATTTCAGGCACTTTTTGAGGGGGTCACCCCCAGGGTTGCACTTGCATGCATTGATGGTTGCAGTGATTGGCAGAGGCTGTCATGCAACTGCCCTGGTAGTGCACATCTTCAGCTGTGTGGTGGTGGGTACTGATGGCAAAGCTGATGTTCTAGCTTGTGAGTGCCACTGTGTCAGTCACATTGAGCAAACTTTTTGGTCCCTAGGTGTACATTCATGTTTGTTGTTGACTGGTATTCATGTTGTACTTGCAGCTGTAGGTAGGGACCCCTAGTCACCCATGGTCACCATCGCGACTTTGGCTGTTTGTGATGTGGTTTTTGCTGGTGTATCACAGCCACAGTACATACCAATAAACCTGAATGAAAGCATGCTTGGACCTGTTTGTGTCTGTCATGACTGTCATGGCTGAGCAGCTGCTGATCACCATTGAAGCAAAAATATGTGCTGCTAGGCGGGCAGAGAGGGCCTGCAGCGATGCAGCTACAGTGATCCTTGTAACAGTGATCCTTGTAACAGTGATCCTTGTAACATAAGGCAGCATGTGCAGCTAGCTGCGGAGACATGACAGTCGCAGCACGCCCTGTTCCAGCACCATTTAGGTCAGACATACGCATTTCTGAGGGGGGTTTGGACATGCAATCCCCCTGCAACACAAGCCACTCCAATGCCGTTTCAGTGTTTCAGGATGTTGAATGATGTCTCTAGCACCCCTCTACCTAGCCGGAGGTCCTGTTTGCTTCCTGCCTAAGGGCAGGACAAGACATACCAATTGCCTGCAACATCGGCTTTATGTCGAAGCCATAACAGCCGCACTAAAGAACGGAAACTGCTATTCTGAATAGACTTAAGTACCAAGATGTTTCTGGGTCCTGCAAAGTTGCGCAGGCGCAGTGCATTTGAACTTCTCTTTGAGCCAGAGCGATGACAGTTGGGCTACAAAGGCAGCGTAAACATGGTTGAATGATGTTATAAAGGTAAAGGGCTTTGCTTTGAGTCAAATGCGCAGCCACAAGGGGCTGTGCCCTGCCCAACAGCAGCACTGGGGGGCCCCTTCACCGGCTTGTGGGTAAAAATGTAAGAAGCGATTGGCCAGCCATTTTCAGGACGTCCAAAATCACACATGCCACAGTGCCTGGAGCATTTTGGTAAGGTTCTGCAATGTCAATTATCTGTAATATTCATCAGAAATTGTACCTTGCTCCTTGATACATTTTTGAAATGCCTAAGCATTATCTCAAAATCTACATTGCAGGATCTTTTGCCATTGCAGCTGTGGGCTCATCACATGTGATTGAGGCACCCTGCAAATTTGCAGACCAATCGCTCCTTACAATTTTGGGTTAATGCCTGTGGGTCACTTTTCTGCAGTGCCACTTTGACAGCCGCGGTTTAACAGGCAGCAGTCCCCTGAACCCCAATGCGCATAGGTTTTGGCATGGCATGACCCCCTAGGATGGCAGGGGTGTAACCTGTGAGTCCACAGTTACACTTACAAGGCCTTGACTCAAACAGGAAAACCAAGAACAATGTTCATGGTGCCAGGTGCAGTTCTTAGCGTCTGAAGCTCCTTGAGTGGGCAACAGCACCTGATCCCAATCAATAGCTGGCAGTAGCTATCATACGCCCCTGGGAACCTTGTAGGACATGCCCGCTCTTCAGGATGCCGACATATGTGAAATGGTCCATTACTCCACTGCGTTGGCAAACAAGTTCCCAAACTTCCTGCAGCAGGAATGGGTTGGAGACCTATGAAATTCCAAATCAGACTGGATAGCAACGTATACCTTCAATTCATACACAATTGTTTTTTTGTCTTTGACACCATGGCATCATTGTGCTTTTATTGTCAGGGCTCTACTTCCTGCACCCCTGTAGTGTACGTTCACTGGTATACCAGGCCCTACAATTACCCAGCCAGGGGCGGCATTAGCCCCAGGTCCAGGCAACCCCTGAGAATGTGAAAAACTTGAAACAAATACTGAACCCCATACGGTTGAACCCCTCTTTGCCGTTTGCTTGCCCTCACACATGCACCTGTCACCTTTGTCACATCCAGGGGACACCTCTGTTTGCCACGGCACTTGCTGTAGCAAAAGTTGATCTATGATGATGCAAAGTAGCAGGCATGATGAGCGCCCCTGAAAATGTCTACTGCTACCTGTCCTCCCACCAGGGGCGCCCCAGGCCTCTGCTACTCACACACCTTTACTACTTCACCCCTTCACACCAGCAGGGTGCTTTTGGCCTCCACCTGCCTGACAAGTCCTCACCAGGGGGTCACCATATTATATATAGGATTTGGCATGGTTGCAGTGCGCACAGCAAGCTCTGACTGACAATCTCAGGCCTGATAAAGTGATACCAAATAACTGAATAACGAGTCCAGGTTCATTATGTAGCTACAGTGAAAGGCCTAGTTGTGATGTTATCAACTTACTTGATGACACATATCTGCAGGGCCTGCAACCATGGCTGATTCAGGTGCCTTGGCTCACCTGTTGTGTAATCTGGGTACGGTTTACCAAATCCATAACAAACGATGGTTCGTGCAAAGGGGCAGGCATGCTCTTCCGGTTGACTAATGTCAAGCCATTTCGCAGGTAGTGCTGCACACGCGGACTTTGTGCCAGCTCTGACAGGTGCTTGCCCGGCGGTACCTCTGTGTTGACCAGAGCCACAGAGGGCCACGTACTGGGACCCCCGACTATTGCAAACACACAGTAGTTGCTCAAGATGCAATTGGTTACGTAGTTGAAGGGGCCAGGTCTAGGCGCAGAAGCGATGGCAACCGTGAAAGACACATTGACGTGCTGGGACCCTTGTGAAGTTTTAGCAATCAGTTGCCGGGGCCTGCGCTGCAACAATAACATCACCACACACAGTGACACAACCAGGCATGGAAGCCATTTTGAAGACCTCAACCTGGCGACCCTGGCACCAGCCTTCTTGCTGTTCATGTTGTTCAACGTTGCATAGAGTGCAGCAAGCTGCAATTCCCGGCAGTGCGTCGATCAGTCTGATTGCTGGGCGCACAGCATTGAGGCGACGAAGCCACTATTTTCCTAGAGAAATTTCAAAAGATTGCTAGAAATGAGGGTGCAACTGGAGTGTCCCACCAAAAGGGCCCCAACAAAAGACCTAAAGACTGAGCCCTCAAGACCGATATCGAAACAAATTCGTCTACCACCCAGCAGGCCTCAGGCAGAGGCCCAATACTTATTTTTCTCTACCACCTGTAACTTAGTAAGGGGGGGAGGAGACTACGGTCAGCTGTCCGGTCCCGACCGTCCGTTCGGATTCAGGTTTCTGTAAATGAGGTGTTAAAAAAAGAAAAGATATATTGGGGTACAAGGTGGGGTTCCTCAAATTTGCCCGCCCCACCAATTTGCCCACCCAGCTGTTTTGGCGAGTACACCCACAGGCCCTGCCCTTTTGGAGAGTGTGTATGTGTATACGTAGAGGATGATCTGTGATATCAGATTTGGCCAGACACGAGGTTCATAACAGCAGCAGCAGATGGTGTTCACACACTTGGTCCGCTATGTTGGAAGGAGTCGCGAGGCGCGGAAAGAATGATACGATAACGATTTGCACATCAACAGTTGCGATGGCAACAGCAGCACAGCCGTGGGGGCATTGCAGGTGCTGCTGCTGCTGCATCCGCACAACTTAAAAGAAATTTCAAACCACTTCTGGTCATACCAAGCATCCATTCGAGAGCTTGCAGCTGCTGCTGGGCCACAATCCGGGCTGCAGAAAGCAAGTTCTGCCCTGTTACTTTTAGTTACTTTTCTTGACTTTATTTTACTTTTTTTACTTTCTTTTTCGTTTTTCCGGACCTAGGCTGGGAAAACCGCCATACAATTATTATGTGGAACATATCCCAGCCTTCAAAAGCTCGTTGTGCTGCATATTCAGGGTGGGCAAATTTGAGGGACACTGATGATGATGTGCTGCTGCTGTCGCCATATCACGCTCCAAACCCAACGGCTGCCCGTCAAAATGGAAACGGTTCACTATCAAATGTACTTAGTGATGTTTGCGTCTTAGAATGCAGGTCCGGAAGTTGAATGGGTAGCAGAACGGGACAGGGCAATTACACACGGCTGGGGCTGCAAAAAGGAAATCAAGTAATCCAAATGCATCTAGGGGGCCGCCACCCGGATGACGTACGTTCCTATGAGCTGCGTCCCTTCCAGATTTTGTATTACCTGCAGCCCTGTGTTGAAACATGTATTGGAGTGCATGTCTAGACAATGCAGGTCCGGAAGTTAAACGGGTGGGTGGAAAGGGCAGGGCATGACAGTTTGGCGTGGCAAATTACTGTGGCTTTTCAGTGCCAAACGACTACCGTTCGGTAGCTTAAGACCTATTGATTCTGAAAAACTGCGATTTTGTAAGGGGTTGCTTGGTCGAAAAGATACAGCGAGTGACGAAAGGGTGAGACAGTAACCTGGACCATTACTAGTTTCCTTTCTAGTTGGCTGCTGCTAGCTTGGTTCACTTGGCTGCATTGCACCAGTATGGATCTACCAATGCTCTTGGTATCACCGATTTAGTAGATTTCTACCCCTACTTCTATTCCAATCAGACCCAGATGGAGCGGTTACCAGTCGATTTATTTAGGGTGGCTCCTGTGGAGTTGGTCTGGTGGGGTTAGCAGGGTGGAGGTGCCTACTTGCTTGCAGAGGTCCCGCTGCTACAGTGTGGTGTGTGGAATGTGCATAGTGCCGTCAACATGTTGAATCGACTTTGTAATAATACAAAGTGCATGCCAGGCGACTTGCACAGTGGTAGTTGGCGATGCCTTGTTATAACAGCTGTTACAACAACTGCCACTTCTGAACGAGGCACCGGATGCCCCGGGTGAGCATTGATCTGTTATCAGAGCATGCATGTTCCAGTTTTTCCTCCCGTTTATTTCTCGTTCAGCAGACTGCACGTAAAACGCACATTGCAAACTCGCGGCCTGCTGCACTGTGGCTGAAAGCCCGAAAATTGGAGGTGTAGTTTGTAAAGTTCCATCCTTTCAGATGATGCAACGGTGCTGGCATGCCTTTGTTACAACAATTGCCACGATTTTGGACAGCCCCCTACCCTCATCTGGGGCTCTTACTGTTGATTTGGTGTTGTTTATGCTCGGACAATCATGCACCTTGAGTCATGAAGTTAGCTATGCCCACAAGTTGGCTATACCCTGACTCCCTACCAGTATATACGCGCACCAGACCTTGAGGTGTGTTGGATCTAATAAGTATTGTCTGGCTCTTTATGTAAGTAAGTCTCTCCATGCTCCACCTGTCCACAACCATCCGTCCACAATAGCAGTGACTCCCGCCTGCTCTCCGCAGCGTCACTACAGTCCCCACCAAACCCCAACAGGTTATGAGCCCATCTCACGCATTCCATCGTCTCTTCACATGGTACATCATGGCCCTCGTGTCGCCACACCTCATTGACAGCTTTGCTGACTCCTGCCCCACAGCAGCAGACCTCATCAAGAAGATGGATGCCCTCTACGGCGCCACAGCAGCTGGCGCAGCAGACCTCTTCTTCACACAGCTGACCACCATCCAGAAAAGTGAGGATGAGGACATCATGGGCCTCTACATGCGCTTCAACAAGCTCGTGTCCTACCTGGAGGCAGCAGAGCAGAAGCCCTCCGACAAGCAGCTCCTAGTGTTCTTCACCAAGGCATTGCCATACGCCTACAACACCTTCCTCAAGATCTTGAGCATGAGGGAGCCTCCACCAAAATCTGTGGACGACATCCTTACCTCTCTCATCAGGGAGGAGAACCAGCTCATGCAGGACAACACCCTCTATGGCAAGGCCCTGTGCACCAGCGGCTACAGTCCCTCACGCAGCAGCCCCAACAGCTCCAACCACAGGCAGCAGCACCAGCAGTACATGCCCGACGGCAACCGCCACAGGCCCTACCAGCAGCAGCACGAGTCCACCGACAGTGATGATGATGACTCACCCTACCGTGGCAACAGCACATTCAACGGCAACTGCAATAACTGCAAGGAGCGCGGCCACATGAAGCGTGACTGCCCCAAGCTTGCCAAGAAGGACAAACACCTAATGGTCAAGTGAGTTCGATTTGCACCTGAGCCTGCACCAAACAGGGACCTGCAGCAGCAGCTTGATGACATCCAGTCACGCCTGCACTACCTCACTGCAGCTATGACCCCTGCCACCCCATTCGATTGCACCTTTGTGACCCCTTACTGATTCAGCGCTTGTAGCGCTTTGTAGCCAGCTCTGGCACCTCAGTGCAGTGCACAGCTACTGCAGATGCGCAGTACACAGCTACTGCAGATCATTGTTTCTAGCATGGCATCATCAACACACATTTGATGCCAGTGCTCACACAGCACTTACAGTGAAGCTGCAGTATCCGCGGCAGCGACTGTTTGATTCAGGCCCCGTGTGGGCTGTGACTGTCCTTGACATTTGTGACCATTGCCCCTGTTTAGATACGTCAGTTGTTGTCAACAAGCTGTTTTTAGCTTTGACAATTGCACACTTCACCCACTTGCATCATACCGTGGGAGTGTAGAGCAGTATTTCTGCAATTGTGTTTCGTATGCTCAGCATGTGTCACAGTCCAGTTGACAGTGATCGCAGCAAGATACAGCACAAGTGTTGACCTGTCTTTTGGACTTCACGTTCAGTTTGTGGTTTACTCAGATCAGTCAGCACAGCACATCCTTGTGTTGACCAGCATACTCACAAGCCACACTGCAACACGTGCGACTGCTTTCTCACTTTCTCAGTTGGAGCAGTCAGTACACCAAGCTCTTTGCTTGTGTTCCCCAGTTGGCATCCACGGATTGCCAAGCACGTGGGAGTGTTGATTTGGTGTTGTTTATGCTCGGTCAGTCATGCACCTTGAGTCATGAAGTTAGCTATGCCCACAAGTTGGCTATACCCTGACTCCCTACCAGTATATACACGCACCAGACCTTGAGGTGTGTTGGATCTAACAAGTATTGTCTGGCTCTTTATGTAAGTCAGTCTCTCCATGCTCCACCTGTCCACAACCATCCGTCCACAATAGCAGTGACTCCCGCCTGCTCTCCGCAGCGTCACTACAGTCCCCACCAAACCCCAACACTTACAGCTACAACAGAAGCAAAACACAGCGTTTGATGAATGCAGTGTTGGCAGCGTGCTGCTGCACACTGCGATCGATTGTCTACTGCTGGCCTCGCTGCACGCAGCAAGAATTCCGTCGACAAAATTGTAGTCTTTATTTACTTGGTCTCGAATCCTGAGTTTTGACCGGATACGGGCCCCACAGGAAATTTGCTATGGATTTGCTTTTTTTGCTCATGTTCAGATTGTACTGGTAACCGTAAATATCTAGGGGCTGCGTAGGCATTGAGATAGTTCGCAACCTTTTAGGTTTATTTCTACCCTGAAGCATAGGGACCCCCAGATGATAATATTCCTGCTAACCCCTATTCTACTCCTGCGCATATTGTACCTGAGCGGTACTTCCTTTGGGTATACGCAATTCTACGTAGCATTCCTAACAAACTAGCTGGTGTAAGAGCAATTGGGCTAGTTTTCGCTGCTTTGGCTGCATAGCCTTATTTGCATAAGCCTGCAGCACGTGGACCTGTTTTCCGTTCTTTGCATAAAGGATAGGCACGGGCCCTAATCGGCGACTTTATGCTGTAGACTTACTTGGGGTCCATGCCTGTTGAAGCTCCTTACGTTTAGCTAGGGCAGGGGGCGACTGTGCTTTTCTTCGCATAGTTGAGAAGACTTTGCGTGGCTGCGTGGGCTGATAGCTACCTGGCAGCCCTGTGTTGAAACATGTATTGGAGTGCATGTCTAGACAATGCAGGTCCGGAAGTTAAACGGGTGGGTGAGACTTTGCGTGGCTGCGTGGGCTGATAGCTACCTGGCAAATTTTACACACCGAAATAAAAACACTGGTGTTAGCACTAGTCGCAGAGCATAGCACTAGCCTATCCATGACTAACATATAGGTTAAAAGGCCACAGTAAGCAGCCAGCAGGCCGCAGAGGTATCGCTAGGCGCAAACAACGCGCAGCAGCTTTCAAACCGTCTGTCTGTTCAGCACATCGTTTGCAAGTCCGCTTCAAGCATCAAGCATACGTGCAGCACGGTTCGATGCGGCAGTGAACAGCATCAAAACAGCAGTAGGCAGCATGGCTCGGGGCAACAACGCCCAGGCTCAGCAGCAGGGCGATGCGGAGGACTACAATGATGAGGAGCAGCGCTTCTTTGAAGAAGAAGAAGAAGAAGAAGAAGAAGAAGAAGAAGATGATGATGAAGACGACAGCGACGTTGTGATCGGGGCCAGGGCCAGCAGGAAGCAGGGATGTCCCAGTGATCGGTTGAAGGCAGCATTCAACCAGAAGTCGCTGGAGCAGGTCCAGGCACACTTCAACATCATCATTGCGGATGATCTTACTGACGAGGAGCGGTGAGCAGTCCAGCTGCTTCAAGAATGTGCACCAAACTAGCTTGTTGCCCAGCTTGACCAGATATGCTTGCATACATGCATGTGCAGCCAGGCTGTGCTGTTTATTGCACAACATGCAACCCGCTGTATGTCCAATAGCAAGTGTACATGGCAGCCTTGCAGGGCTGGCCAGGCAGCGACTGCCCAGGAACTGAGGCGTTTGAACATCAGCAGTTGAGCTGCCTGTGGTTTGAATGTGATTGATTGCACAGACTCCTGCAGAATGGCTCACAATATGGCTGAACACACGTCTTTAACTCTGCAGGAGGCACGGCATGGCGACTGTCAATGAGATCAGGGACTTCATCCTCAGCCGCCCCAAGAAGACCAATGACCTCTACTACCGCCACCAGGAGCAGTTGCTGGTGCGTATGGCCTAGCATGCTGACAGTATCAGGCTAACTGTAGCAGGCTAGCCTAGCTGGTGGTGGCTTGCTGAAGCATAGCTACTGTCCTGCTGTCTGGTCAGCAGGGTATTGCATGGTGTCGTCGGGAGGGTGGTGCTGCAATGACGGAGCACGGAGCAGCAGCAGCAGCAGGGCTACATGGGACATAAGTTTGCTAATGCATACTGCATGTGATGCGCTTGGTTGTTTGATACAGTGTTGTTGTGGTTGCACAAGCGCAGCCCAGCACATACCATCCTGGTGTGGCTGCTTGAAGGCTTGCAGCCATAACACCTTGACTGCTGACCGTGTGCTGCCGTGAACTTGTCATCTCAGGCAGTGCTGCCCAAGCTCTACGAGCTTGGCATCGTGAAGGCGCCCTCTGTCCCTGCAGACGCACAGGTCAGGGCTACCACCGCGCACCTCATGACACCAGATGCTATGGTTGTGATACTGGGGCACCTGATGCACAACAAGGACCTCTCCAGCATCACAAGCCAGCACAGCATTGATGCAGCAGCCACAGCCGCAGCAGCAGCCAACAGCAGCAACCCCTACAACCAGGATGATTACACAGCCGGGCTGTGGTGGACATCCTGGCAGATGCGGAGGATGCAGATGCAGACGGTCTACAGCTCCAACCGCTGTTTGTGGTTGCTCGAGGGCGCATCAAGGGGGTTTATGATGAGACAGCTGCTGGCACTAAGGTGTATGAGGTACGAGTCTGGCACTACCATGCTGCACAGCTCCCTCATCCATGTTTGCCTCTCATCTAGAGTATGTATAACAGCTTCAGTTGTGTGCAAGCGGCTTGGCCGCGGTGTGACCTTCATGCTCACCATCAGTACCAAGCAGAAAGCACTTCCTGACCACCCACACATGCACAACACTGACGGTCGTGTTGTGTGCCCCTTGCTGCTGTCCCTCACTGCCATGCCATAGGTGGAGGGTGTCGATGTGGTGCACCAGGATCTGTTCAAGGAGCAAGACATCTACCTGGATGCACGGGGCCTGGACGTGAATGAAAACACATTGACGCATGAGCTGCAGAAGCACCAGTCCCTGTTGGTGCCTGTCACCCACCTGCGTGCCATAGATGCGGACGGAGATGGCCCTCACGCTGCAGGTGGGTGTGGTGCAACTGACACATATGCGCATAGCCCATGGCAAGGGTATAGGACAGGGAGCTATGCAGCCAGCAGATGTAGTGCATGCTTGTCCTTACTGACCGGCAGCTATTGAGGCAGGCCGCAACAGCTGCACACATAATCAAAAAAATACATTCTCCTTCCTTGTCAGTGTTGGCACGACCCGTGAGTCTGCGCCTATGCCTGGTACCAATGTCCCGTGTGCACACAGCTGTTGGCTGATGCTTTTGCTGTTGCACGCCTCCTGGTGCCTCCCTTGAAACCGTCACAGGTGCAGCTGCAAGCTTGACCAAGGAGGCTGTCGGCAAGATGAAGCTGGCGGAACTCAAGCTCATGTGCAGTGAGCTTCAACTGAGTGTGCGCGGGCGCGCCAAAGCTCCTTTCCAGGCAGCGCTGCTTGCCTGGATTGATGAGCGTGGCGCAGACGCTGCAGTGGTGCAGCCTCCACAGGCTGCATTGAAGGTATGGTGCAGCGCCCTTGGGAATGCATGCTGCCGCATTGCCTAAGAGTGGACTTGTTATGGCAGCCGCTGTGCTGGCAGTGTTGTGTAGGCATTGGGTCAATGCAAATTGATGCTCTGACGGCATTGATGCACTGTGCTGTATACAATCGCGGCCAGCTGTGATTGCCACTGCACTCAATGTTCAACACACCTGACTAGGTGTTGGTTGTACCGCTATGAATGTTGCTGCCCTGCAGATGAGCCGCTTCACGTACAAGAATTGGATGAATGCTGCCACAGACCTGCAGAAGACACAGCATATGCTGCTGGGGTCGGTCCCACAGTGCGTCCTCAGAAGCTACCCCCGAGTGCAGCGCTGGGTACAGACGTTCAAGCGCACCACAACAATGGCGCTGCGCAGGTGAGGCATCAGCATTGGAAGGACTATTGGGAGGACTATTAGGTGGAATTGAGGACGGCGGCAGTGGCAGCATAACTTTGGGGGGTGCATCTGCGTGTTTTCTTTGGGAAGGGGGGCTGCCCTGCCACTGTGAGACAACCACGCACAGACATGCACGTAGATTCCGGGGGGCGGGGGACAACGACAGAGGGGGGGGCATCAGTAAGGGTGGGGGGGAGGCAGGGTAGCTTGTACCGAGGAGGGGGGCGGGCGTGCAGGGGAGTCGGGGGGAAGGGGCATAAGAGGAGAGGATGGGAGTGCCGCTGTAAGACAGCACCACACATGGACATGCAGGTAGGGGGGGGAAGGGGAGAGACGCAGGGGGGGGGGAGGGTGGCGCAGGGTGCAGTTGGACGGGGGGGGGGGGGGGGTGGAGCACGCGGGGGGGGGGGGGGGGGGGGGGGGCTATCAGGGCAAAGGAGGAATGGGGTTGGGATGAAAATCTGATCAACCAACGCAAACATTTGAACGTGATGGTTTCTGATCAAACATGCGCCCTTCATCACCCTTGCTCTTTCTGGCTGCCATTCTACAGGGCTACATGCTGAAAGCTTCCCCACTTTCTCGTCGCCCCCCCCCCCCCCCACCCCACCCCACCCCACACACACACACACACGGTCGGGGACACTCCTTGGCAGATCCCTCTCACCCCTGTGACCCTTTCATATTGCCCCTGCCCCTCCCATTTTGCTGCCTCAGGGCAGTCAATGACAGGCAGGCTGGCACGCTGCCGTCCCGGCCAGGTGAGACCCAGTTCAAGACCATGTACCGCAACTGGCTGGAGCAGAAGAGCCTCGAGGGCCTGCTGTATGGCGCCCTCTTCAAGGAGCAGGTTGCGAATGCGCAGCGTGGAAGTGAGACCCGGAACCTGCAGCTTGCAGACCGGTACACCAAGGGCTACGAGACGGTCAAGCCTGTGACAGCGGTGGCAGTTGGCAGCCTGAAGATGAACGGGAAGACCAATCAGGTGTGTGCAGCTTCTGTACCACTCTTCCTCAGAGTGAAATGTGAGGGATTGAAAGGACAGGCATGACAGCATCTGGCATGCTTGCCCAAATGATCCAGTGCAGTGCTAACATCACGGGTTCAGCACGCCCTTGTGTTATAGTGTGTTTGCTGTTGCTGAGAGGAGCCGTCATTCTGCAAACCTTGACCCTCGCCTGTACCAACGCCACTGCCCCTGTTGGCTGCTGCTGTGCCTGTGCAGAATGGTCAACTCATGTACTACTGCCACCTGCGCCATGCTGACCCACTCCACTGTCCAGTGGCAGCTGACGGCCTATTTCAGCTGATGCGCTTTGGTGTCAAGGGACAGCCCTTCCCAGACTTTTCCCCAGGCGCTGAGGAGGACTGGTAAGGCATAGGTTGCTGTGCCCTACACCCTAGATGTGAGCTGCTTCTCTTATGTTCCTGCCCTGGTTACCAACAACGTGCAATCAATCAATTCGGTTGGCGCAGCAAGCAACAAGCAGACAGTGTCTCACACTTGGATGCATTGTGGTGTGCAGGTACCACATGCCGGTGTACCCCTCTGCTGCTGGCGGTACGATGGAGTACGAGGAGCACCGCAAAAACCAGAGGGACGCACTGGACGGCATTGACTGCCAGACAACCAAGTCGACACACCTGCCACGCCAGGCTGGTCCTGACCTCATCGTTGCAAGGGGGTGCGTTGGATGCTAGGCGCAGTGGGCAGTGGGCAGTGGGCAGTTGTTGTCACTTGCAGGCGGGGGTTGTTTGCTGATGTAAGAGTACTTGCCATGCAGCCAGCAGGTTTGCATGCCTAGCAGGAGTGAGTCCTGAGCTGTTGCACTAGTGTGGGTTACTAGCATGTTGTGTACACTGTGACTGCTGCCACATACAGTTCTGGACGGCTGGCACTCAGTCTGGCATTCTTGCGCCGAACAACTCACCAGTCATCGCTATGCTGCCCACTTGCAGGGGCTCACGCGAGCAGGCTATGGTGCACGGGCACTGGGCACGGCAGGACGCTGACCTGTCCTACATGAACCAGCCTGCCATCGCCACCATGCTGTTGGTGGCTGGCTTCTCCTCCCTGAACACACACTACCTGTCCTGGGCACACATGGAGCCACCCAAGTACTGTTTGGACAGGCTGTTTGTGACACCAGATGGTGTGACCATTGATGAGCAAGTGCAGAAGCTGACAGAGGTAAGCACATTTTGAGTCATGCTGCATCTGTACAGTTTCACATTGCATCCCCAGTTGCACGTGTGTAAGCCCACAGAGCTTGAGTCAAGACGAAACCATTCTACCAACAGACAACAAGTGTCTTGAAAGAGTGCGCCCAGTGTGTGAACTGTACTTCAAAATTGTTGCACTTGCAATGCAGCTTCCAGCAGCAGCACCCACAGAGGACGCTCACTGTGTGTGTGTGTGTGTGTGTGTGTGTGTGTGTGTGTGTGTGTGTGTGTGTGTGTGTGTGTGTGTGTGTGTGTGTGTGTGTGTGTGTGTGTGTGTGTGTGTGTGTGTGTGTCCTGGCACAGCAATGTCTCATGATGTACGCATGTGCTTCTGCCTGCTGTGGGTGTTTGCAGGGAGAAGGGGACCCGCCGCGTCACCAACCTGAACGTCGCCAAGTACTTCAGGGAGATTGGCAGGGCGGCTCTGCAAGCACTGCCCATCCTGCAAGCACAGGAGCTCACATCCCTGCCACACACCCCGTGCTGCAGCATCCAGCCATCAACAACCAGCAGTACCGTGAGTACGCAGTGGTGCAAGCACAGCACAGCATGGGGCTGATGTCGCAGTTCAGGCTGCTGGAGACTCCAGTGCTAGGGCCAGTGTTCACACAGTCTACCCCGATGGGCAACATGACTTCAGCCCTGGTTACACAGGAGGGCCGTCGCAGCATCATGACAGGTGCAGTGGTCACCTACGCAGCAACTGCAGCAGCAGCAGCATACACCCAGGCCAGGGGTGTGGACCTGTCAGCTGGGGGTGCGTTCCTGCTTGTCAGCACCAAAGAGCGGGACTTGCTGATGGCATGCCGCTCAGCCAGCAACCCACAGCAGGCATATGCAGCTGCTGCCAATGCGGTACATGGACTGGGGGCTTCAACTGCTGCTGCAAGTACGCCAGCAGCAGCACGCGGCACCAGCATGCCTGCTGCCAGCACATCAGCAGGAGCAGCAGCAGCACCTGGGGGAAGCTCGCAGGACTCACCTGCTGGCACTGCTCCCAGCACACCAGCGGCGGCAGCAGCACCAGCGGCAGCAGCCGCAGCAGCACCTGGTGGAAGCTCGCATGCCGCAGCTGCTGGCACTGCTGCCCACACACCAGCGGCAGCAGCAGCGCCAGCAGCAGCAGCACCTGGTGGAAGCTCGCATGCCGCAGCTGCTGGCACTGCTGCCCACACACCAGCAGCAGCAGCAGCGCCAGCAGCAGCAGCACCTGGTGGAAGCTTGCAGGGCACAGCTGCTGGCACTGCTGCCAACATACCAGCGGCAGCAGCAGCAGCAGCACCTGGTGGAAGCTTGCAGGGCGCAGCTGCTGGCAGCGCTGCCCACACACCAGCTGCAGCAGCAGCACCTGGTGGAAGCTTGCAGGGCACAGCTGCTGGCACCGCTGCCAACACATCAGCGGCAGCAACAACGCCAGACGCAGCAGCAGCAGCAGCACCTGGTGAAAGCTCGCAGGGCGCAGCTGCTGGCACCGCTGCCAGCACACCAGCGGCAGCAACAGCGCCAGCAGCAGCAGCAGCGCCTGGTGGAAGCTCGCAGGGCGCAGCTGCTGCCGCTGGTGGTGCCACGTCAGCAGCGCCGCCAGCAGCAGCGGGTGCCACACCGGTGCATGTCGAGGGAGATCTTGCTGCCAAAATTGTAAGTGGCGCAAGTTGTGCTTTGAATGAGCCTGTGTGCCAGCTGCAATCATGTGCCAGCTACCTGGATGGTGAAATGTGCAGCTGTGCTGGCCCCTAAGTTGCCTTCATCCTTTGTCCTTGGATGCAATGTCGGTTTGCAGCACCCATAATTGAGTTGGTGTTCTTCTGTGCTTTGCAGGATCTGCTTGTGGGGATGCAGCTGCACAGCAGTGAGCTGATTCGAGCTGCCTTGTTCAGCGACCACTTCAGCACTGGCGCACAGGGTGGCAGCAGCAGCCACGCCTTTGCGCAGGAGCCAGCCCAGCAGCAGGCGATGTCGCCGGCGCAGCAGCAGCCACTGCAGCAGGGGGGCTGTCCTGCCGCAGCAGTTGCGACTGCAGACACAAGCAGAGGCCACCGGGTTACCAAGCAGTTCAGTGTGACCACCAAGGACATCAAGACAGTACCAGCGCTCCTGCAGCTGTTTCAGGCAGGATGGCCAGTAGACTCCCCCCTAAAGATCTACACTGGGCTTGCTGAGCCGGGCTTTGCTCAGGGTTTGGCTGACAATGAGGCTCAGCTGTATGATGTGTTGCGGCAAGGGTACTTGCTGGTGAAAGGGGTCCAGCAGCAGCTGCACGTCACCATGGAGCAGGCTGCTGACATAGTGGAGGTGTGGCGGGACAATGCAGCAGCAGTGCTCCAAGCCGACGGCCGTGTCGTAGCAGCAGGGGCCGGCACCATTGAGGGTGCAGCAGTGGCCAGCTGGCTGCCGCAGAAGAACAGGAAATGGACAGTCAACAAGCTGTGCCAGCACGCCCGCAGCATGGATTGTGTGAAGGAGCAGAAGGACAGGGCCAAGTCAGCAGCAGGCCGCGAGGGGGGTGCAGCGCGTAAGAAACAGCGCACCAAGTAGTCCGGTGGCATTGTGTGAGGTTGATGCGTGTATGGTTGGCTGTGCGTATGCAACTGACTTTGAAACGTCAGTTCTGTGTTACACATGTTGCAGTTGCTAGTACAGCAAGTGCTTGTCTTGGCCGTTGGAAGCACCGACATGGTGGTTGATTAGAGGCTGTCCTATTTGACTGGACAAGCCTGTGATGAAGTTGGATGGGATGGTGACCCTTGAACCCCAATGGCTCTGCCGTATGGGATGTGTTCAGCAGATGCATCAGTCTGTGCTCCCAAGTGTGCAGATTGCACAATTGTAATGATGCTGACCTTGAGTGCCGCATGCAGAGTCAATGATACTGAGTTAGGGCATTGTACAGATGCGTTCACGGTTGTCCAGTGTCCCTCATTCAGAGCAGCATAGCGCGCGCTGCAGCGTGTGGCGCGCTCTTGGGGGTGGGGGGGAGATCTTCCACAGGGAAGTGTTTCCCAGTTCCTGCATGTGCCCACAGCACACAATCGCCAGCAGCCAAGGCTGCACCTTGACAGCACATCAGTGTTTGCGCTGACCCAGCCCTGTCATCACCATCATCACCATCATTGTATGTAGTAAGGCGATATACAGATGCAGCAACCATCAAGCGCTGCAGCATGGTCGACTAGGAGGACACACTGATTTTTGGATCCTGCACAACATCTCATGCATTGCAGTGTGGTGCTGCTGCTGTACATGCGCCTCTGCAGTGTATCTCTTACAGCTCATGTCATTGCAGAAGATCAAGCAGGCTAAGCTGCACATCAACTGCCGGCCCTTGCCGCCAGCACTTGCGCATCATAATACCACTCCACGTCATCACCACTACCATACAAACGCACGCACATACATACATACAGACACTCCCCCAGGCAGTGATGCATATGGCCGCCATGTGTGTGTATGTGCAGTGCAGCGTCCAAGGGCCTCGGTATGAATGTTGTGCTGACAAGGGGCTGTATATATGAATCCTGCCGGCACAGAAGCCAAAGGCAGCAAAGACCGCAGTGAACTTCTGCAGTGCCACTGTCGGACTGACACACGCTATCGTACCACATTGGCACCATGACAGATTGGCGCTGGCTATGCATCACACTTGTGTATACCAACAAGCACCGTGACATGTACAACTGTGTGTACTGGGCACACCATCCTCCCGCAAACACAGCATTCACATTGTTGAACCCTGATAGGAAAGTTCAGCTTGAGGCGCAAGTACTGATTGGTTGAACGCTGCAGGACCATGAGCAGTTGGTGCCGTTGCAGCAACAGCAGCAGGATCAGCTTGGTGATTGGTGCACAGGGTTTGGTACTGTGTTGGTGTGGGGGCTAGACGTCTGCACTACCTTCCTAGCGATTGCGACGACTGAAACCTATGCAAACTGCTGACATACCGGCAGCACACAACATCCGAAAACACCACAAACTGCAAGCCACACCAACTGCGCTTGCACCGTGTGCTTGCACAGCTGGCAGCGTGTCCACAGCATGATTCAGCACTAAACATGGGGAGCACATGTTCTGGTGCCGCCACAACAGCAAGCGATTACTGTGCTAACAGCGTACAGCATGTGCAGGCAGCACAGCAACCCCACAAGTACCACCACAAAGCATCCGATGTACACCCCAACGGGAAGGCCACGATCCAGGTTGGGACTACTGCATACAGGAGCTGTGTGCACGCTCAGTGCATAGTGGTTGAATGACTTCAGCCTCCCCAACTGTCGCCCCAACCACCAGTGGATTCAGCGAAGGGACTTGAGGCTGACCGTTGTCCAGCGCACCGCACATGCCGCTTGCTAGCCTGCCCGGCATGCGCATGCCAAGCATGTTGCAAGTGACACTGGCGTGCCAGCGTCAGTTGCCTGCACTGCAGGGGCTGGTGACTGAGCGACTAGCATGCACTGCTGCAGTGGTGGGAAGTCTGCAGCTGCTGCATCCAGAGCTGCACTGCAACACCTACTGGCAGCAGGCGCCGCTGACTGCATGACTGGCTCCCAAGCACGACTGGGCTCCCAAGCACAGTTCCAACCAAGGCAGCGAGTCAAGCTGGTCAGCGGCTAGCATATCACTATCGCGCACAGCTGACAGCATGCTCAGCACACTGCACACCTCATCTGTCCTGAGACTCAGCCTGATATGCGCAATGCGTGTGTGAAGTATGTGCACACTGCACTGCAACGGCAGCGGCAGGTTGTCCCAGTGTTTACAGCTGTTGTACACCTATAAGTGTATGATAGCCAATGGCGCTTGTTTCCCCTGTGTAGTGCGCTGCTGTAGTTCATATAAGCAGATCAGTGCATCAAAACAGCAACGATGCAGAGTGTTGGCCAACTGCTGCAGACACCACACTGACGACAGTCCTGCCGCAGGCCGCACGGCCGAACCGTGCCGCACACACAAGAGGCTGCATCTGGGAAAGGGAATCAATTAAGGGGCAGCGTGGCAGACAGTGCAGCTGCCGCTGCGCAGTGTCCCCTACACTGCATGCATGCTTTGACAATAGCACTACAACTTGCTGGCGGCACACGTTCTTACAACTTGTACAACACTGACGGGTCCCTGCTTCAAGCACCTGCATGCACCATCTGCAGCACACTATGTTGACAGCATCTTGCGCTAATGCACCGCAGAATAAGCAAAGCGACCGCATACTGACTCAGTGTAGTTTGAAACATACAAAGGCCCCCATGCGCAGGTAGCAGTGCACGCTGTGTGGGGCTCCTGGAGTGTGCGGTGGTGCACTGCTGTGTGCAGGGCTTCTAATGGCACCTAATAATGATGGTTTGGCTTGCCGCGCGTGCTGCTGCGCGCATCTGCAGTGGCGTGCTGACTCCCCCCCCCCCCCCCCCTAAGGCCTCCATGCGCAGGTAGCAGTGCACGCTGGGTGGGGCTCCTGGAGTGTGCGGTGCACTGCTGTGTGCAGGGCTTCTAATGGCACCTGATAATGATGTTTTGGCTTGCCGCGCGGGCTGCTGCGCGGCTGTACGCTGCCGTGCTGCCCCCCGCCTCCCCCCCCCCCCCCCCTTCCCTCCCCCCCCCCCCCCCCCAACAGCATGGCAATCATCTTGTGAGGAGAATCAGTATTGAAGAAGTAATGAGGAGACTGATTTATGAGCTCCACCGTATCCCTCCAGGCGTTGCTGGTTAACAAGAGTTGTGCATGACGGCCACCGACAGGTGACTGCAGCTGAATGCATCAGGTCCCTGCTACAACTTGTAGGGACCGGGTCCCTGCTTGTCCATGCAAGGTCCCTGCTTGTATGACTTGTGCTGCTCCTGCCATAAGCTGTGTTTAGCAGCACCACCGCCATAAGCTTTACCCCATCGTGCACTGAGTAAACTGCATTGGGGTACACGTGATTGGGCTTCATGTGATCAGTTGATTGCGCGTTAGAGCAGCGCATAGCTGGATTGAGCTATGCTGGTGGTTGGGAGTTCCCCCCAGTTTGCTGACCGTGAAGGAGGAAGGCTGCATCCTGTAGCCATTACTGAATGCTGAAAGCATTGCCACAGGGCATGCATGGCAGCATCAACAAGGCAGGCCAGTAACCAATTGAACAGGACAGCCCAATCATGCAAAAGCTGCAGTTGCTGCTGTTGATGGATGCAGCGGCCCAGCATGGGACAATGCATGCGCATGATCAGGCACTGACAAGGGCATTTCGGGGGCGAGTGGTGCTGGAGAGAGTCGACTTTTGAGCATGATTGATGACAAGTGATTGCCGCAGTCAGAGCGAAGCGACAGGCTCTGTGATGATACGAAACGAGGTGGTATATATGATTATGTCGTTTTGATAATGCCCAAAAGCTTCCCTTCCACCGACTGAGCGTCTCAACAGTCAACCCACATGGCACTCTGCAGCATGCCCGGAAGAGCATGCGGTGATTGTGGACTTCAACATTGTGTCATCAAAATATTTTCTGAAGGGAAGCAGCATGCTCAGTGCACCTGGCACAATTCATATGCCGGTGGAAGTGTGAACCATCAGCAGGCGCGAAACGGCTTCATCAAGCAACCAAACAAACATGTGTAGGTGTATAAACTACTCGCGACCCTTAAGTAGCATTGGAACCGCCTGTGCTGAAAGCTGGTGGCACCACTCATCGTCCCTTCTCGAGCCCCTCATTGTAAGCAGCAGCAGCCTCCAAGACGCTTTCATACATATTCAATACCTTACAGTAGCTCAATTTGAGCCTTTTCGCAGCCCCTGGCGCCCGCTAGGCACCCTGCCTACCACCTGCCTAGCACCCTGCCCCCCTATGTGCCGATGCTGCAAAAAAGCAGACTGCGCTGGATCAATCATGACCCCCGCCACTTGCAACAACCTGTTGGCCAGTAACTTGGCCATAAGACGGTAATCATAGTTGAGTGATTGAATGGGGCGATAAGCATCCACATTGGTGTGCACCCCACCAGGTTTCAGCACTGGCACGACCGCCCCATCAAGAAACCCCGGTGGGCACTGCTGTGTTGCCCCAATGGCCGAGTACAGTTTGGCCAGGATGGGAGCAAGCTGCTGTCGGTACCGCCTGAACAGTTCCCCGGGAATACCGTCCACCCCCGGAGCCTTGCCAGGCGCTGTACGCAAGATGGCTTGCTCCACCTCCTCAACTGACACCGATGCACTCCCCAGCTCAGCCGCTTGCTCATCCGTCAGCCGCTGGCTGTGCTGTGCCATGGCCTGCAGCACCGCCTGCTGTGCTGCAGGCTGCACCTGCGGAGTTGTGCTGACCTCTGCATACCGGCGTCCCACAATGCTGGCCAACCCCACCCCATCCACCACCAAATGCCCCGACCCAGGTGCGTGCAGCCCAGCAATGAACGATGCTCCTTGGCTGGGCCGCAGCATCTTGGTCATGACAGGATTAGGCCGCTCCCCCAGATGCACCCACTACTGCCGCCTACGCTGCCGCAATACTTCCTCCTCCTGGGTGAGCAGGCTTGCAAGGCCAGAGGAGGCATCCTGCAGTTCGGTCACGGCTGCTTGCACCTGTGCCCCATCCTGGCACTGTGCCAGCCGCTGCCGTGCTGCCTGCACTGCACCCCATGCTTCCCTTCTGCGGGCTGCCGACCCCTGATTGGCCCGCCGGGCTTTGGCTTCCCGGTTGAGGGCCTGAACATGGAGCCGCATCCGTTGCTTGAATGATGACTACCCCACTACCATAGCTAGCGAGTCAGAGGGCATGGCTGCATCCTCTACCGCCAGCCAGTCTGCCTGCTGCTGCTCGCACTCTGAGTCCCCTTGCAGGGACAAGTGCAGCTTCGGGAGGCCTGGGCCCAACACCCCTGGCCCTGACGGCAGCAGCTGCACCACCACAGGAGTGTGGTCGCTGATTGATGGTTGCTGGTCTTCGTGCCGGACAGCTGCCACCTGTGGTAACAGTGCTGTACTGACATACACCCTGTCTAGCCGCGAGATACCCCGAGGGTGGAAGTAGGTGTATGCTCTCCTGTGGGGGTGCCTGGCCCGCCAGACATCCCGCAGGTTTGGCACACACCGCCGCCATGCAGCGGTAGGGGCGGTGTCGCGTGTGGCTGCTGCCCCTCGCCCCTGCTGCTGCAACGGTTGCGGCTGGCTCCCTTCCTCCCCAGACCCTGCCCCCTGCTGCTGCTGCTGCTGCTGCTGGCGCGGCTTGCGGCCGCGATCGACGCTAGGGCAGGGCGCAAAGTTCCAATCGCCCATTGCCAGTATGCGGCCCCCTGGAGCAGCGGCGCACCACTTCTGCAGGGTGCCTTCTATGATGTCGACGTTGTGCTGATACTCGGAAGCGTGAAAGTACACGCCAACCAGGTCCAAGTCCTGCCCCCCCCACCGCAGCGGCACGCGGAGCAGCCTGCCATTGGTGGCTGGGGAAGATGGACCTGGTGTCGCCCCGCTGGCACGCACCTGCAGCTTGCCTGACCGCAGCAAGCTGTCCTTAATAAGTACTGTCACGCCTGCCCGCAACTGTGCTGTCTGCTGATAGGCTAGACACCAGAAACTGCGCCAACCCCTGGCCAGCAGGCGGGACTCTAGCTGAGTATGCTGCAAAAAGCTGACGTGTGTGTCGGCTGCCACAACCACATCCAAGCCGAGGGCCTTGTAGAGAGCCAACAGGCCCTCTAGCTTGGCTGCCAACCCATTAACATCGTGGCAGCCCAGGCGCAGGGTTGGAGCCCTACGCATTTAGTGCTGAGGGGGGGCCCAGGGGGTGGCCGGCCACAGCTGTGGCGAGCCCCCTTCTGGGGCGGGCGTCCCAGCGTACTGTGCCGCGCTGAAGCCCGCTGGAATGATGGAGGGGAGGTCTACTTGGCTGTCCTGCTGCTGCTGCTGCTGCTGGCGCTGGACCCCCCTAGGAGAGCGGCGCTGCTGTTGCTGCTGCTGTTGCTTGGACAGCATCACCCTGAACTGCTCAATGCGCTGCCGCTTCAGGTCCGACCCTGCCGCCCGAGCTGTGGCTGTCACGTGCTGCTGTGCACCTGGGGTGCCTGCTGCTGGGCCAGCCTGCGATGCAGAGGCGGCTGCCTGGCGGCGAGCCAGCTTGCGCTGGCTCTCAGACATAGGACGCTTCTTGGTGCTGCAGGTGCTGCCGTTGGCGTTGCTGCTGGTGCTGTTGTTGGTGCTGCTTGAGGCAGCTGCGGCAGCTGGCGCGCCGTCGTGCACGGCTGCAGGCAGGGCTTGCTGCTTTTGCCCGACTGGACCAGAGGGTGGCTGCTGCTGTCGGTGCTCCGCCTGAGGGGCAGCCGTGCCAGGTGACTGCTGCCGGGGCTGCTTGGGGGGCTGCTGCTGTTGCTGCTGCTGTGTGTCAGCCCTGAGTGTGTCTGCATCCTGCTGCTGGGGCGGTTCCGGAGCAGACCGCTTGGCACCCGAGGGGGTGCTGGCGGGCGGGGCAGGTGCAGAGTCATCAGAGGCCGCCTGCTGCTGCTGACGCTGCTGCTGCTGGCGGTCCCGCTGCTGCTGCCGTTGCTGCTGCCGCTGGGCGGCCAGCTCCGCTGCCTGCTGCTGCCGCTCGCGATCCTGCTGCTCACGCTGGCGGCGCCGCTGCTCTTGCTGCTCTGCAAGCTGCTGCTGGGCGCGGGCCGCAACCCACTCTCGGGCCAGGCCAACGCAGGGCGCCTTGACATGTGCCGCGCTGAGGTCGACAGGTTCGGCTGACTCCCGCAGCTGCAGGAAGAAGGAGCCCACCCCGGCTAGTGCTGGCAGCTCCACTGCTGTGGGTACGCTGCCGGTGACTGCCAGAACCAGCTTGACTGCGTCCTTGCACTGCTGCTGCTCATCGTCCTCTGCCCATGCTGCTGCCAGCACAGGGATGCCAGAGGCCTCCACTGCCCCCCAAAGTAACATAGGCGCCACCAAAACTTCAGTCAGGTTAATGAATGAATGAAGGTGTTACAAAGGGTTACGCACGCAACTACGTTGCAACTGAACCCAGCAACGGATGGACACAACCAGTACGGAAGGGGGCCGTTCGGACAAACCCCACCATCAAAAGCTTGTCACGCACACTCAGTGTGCTTCCAGATTGCGAAAACAGAGATATAATACACTGGAAGGACCGAATGGTGCCAACGGCACTGCTTCTCGCACCTGCAGGGTTGCGACAAGATAGGAAGAAGAAGAAGGGGTTACAGGGCGACACACGCAGCTACGCTGCAACGACACCCAGCATCGGAAGGGAACCAAAGTCCTTTGCAGGACCCACAAGGACGGGAACAGACAGCACGGAAAGGAGAGAACCCGCCACCATAGATGTCTGCAGAGGAGACTGTCTGAAAGGAGGGGACCACAGGCAAGGCTTCAACCCCACAAAGCCAGCCACACAGACAAGAGGGCTTCCACCAGTACCAAGCCGAACACACACCCCCATGCCCCCGGGGCGACCACTTCGAACACAATGTGGAAGAAAGGCTCCAGCTGTGCTGCGATACACACCCCCAAGACAGGTGCCCGGGGTGTCAGAGCGACACCTTTGTATACCGGGCTGCCCCAAGTCAGCGCGCCCAAGCACCTGCACCGTTCACAGGCCAGCAACACTGCCCCCTACAACCAGGCCCAAGGCCACTGCACGGCCCTTGCCTGCGTTCTGCTGCCACTGCTGCTGCACACCAGCACCTGCCTGCTGACTCAGCGGACTGCTGCTGATCCAGCCAAAGCTGCTGCTGCTGCTGTAAACGCGACCAAACCACGGCACAGTGAAGATAACCAACACTGTACGTGATGCTGCACGCCAGCTGCTGCTCCAGCTCCAGCTCTCCAGCTACTGCTGTCAACTGCTACTGCCCCACCGTGCCGACAGCCCACTGTGCTGGCCAAACGCCGGTCCGAAACTGCCACAACACAAACACAGAAACCAACAAAAACAAGGGACCACACAACAACCCCAGCGAGAGGCCAACGTGAAAGGCCCACGTCAGCACATCGCGATGGCTGAGCTCAGCCCGTGCTGCACAGGCTGCCTCCTGATCCGCGGCACAGACACAAGAGGAATAACTACTGACTATAATAGGGGCGAAACACACCAGCGAGGCTGGGCTGGGACAGCCCCTGGCGCATGTTGCAGCGCCGTGCTGATGCGAGGCAGTTTTACGGCATGCCCAGGCCCTGCGACAAGATAGGTATGAAGGTGTTACACGGGTTTCGCACGCAACTACGTTGCAACTGAACCCAGCAACGGATGGACACAACCAGTACGGAAGGGGGCCGTTCGGACAAACCCCACCATCAAAAGCTTGTCACGCACACTCAGTGTGCTTCCAGATTGCGAAAACAGAGATATAATACACTGGAAGGACTGAATGGCGCCAACGGCACTGCTTCTCGCACCTGCAGGGTTGCGACAAGAAAGGGCGGACGGAACAGAAAACAGCGAACACACAGCTGCGAGCCACAAAACGCTCCCACATGTTGCAGTGGGCGTACGTGGGGGCAACTTCACCGACACCACCAGTCGCTGCACTGTTCACAAGCCAGCAGAATGGAAGTCACACAGCAGCCAGCAACTCACATGTCAGCACATGCAGACACTCAATGCCTAACTACTCGCAAACCGTTGCCTCCTGACAGCACCACATGCCATGCAATGAAAGGCTGCTGTGTGAGCGCAAGCCCCTGCGCCCGCTTAGGGATGATTGCAGAAACCGCAAAGTCAGCCAAGACGCGCCAAAACTCCCCAACAGCAGCACGCCCTGCAATGCGCTCTACCGTCAGCAGAGACAGTGCAGGGCCTTCTGCTGCCACAGACCAAGCCACTCTGCGGCCAAAGTCAACAGCACCTATGCCAGCCAGACACACCATGTCCCACACAACATGATGCAACCGGGGATGAGGTTTCAACCCCATCCACAAAGCTGCACACTGCAGGCCGCGGTCAGCAGCCAACCAAGGGGGGCGGTCGCCCACCCGGTGAGCTCGCAACTGCCCCTTGATCTCCGCCCTCACCGCCCCTGCAACAGGACACTCCCAACAATGGTGCTGTACACCGGGCTCAGCAGCCCCACAGGCTACACAAGAGGTGCCTGTGTGCATGCGCTGAGCCGTAGGGAACGTATCGAGGGTGAGCCGCCATGCAGCCTCCTTGTGCTCATTAGGCACACGCAGCTTCCACCACCGCCGAAGCACCCGAGTGACCTCGGGCAATTCGCCCACAATTGGCTGCAACATATCAACAGACAACACCCTCTGACGGAAGGCAGCATGCCTGTCAGCAATGGCTGACAGCGCCTCCAACGACTGACACTGGGTGGCCAGCGACACAGTGAGGGACTTAAGCTCCACCACATCCCCATTGCGAGTATGCCAACCCAGATCAGCACACACCCTGTCCCTAGCTGCGGTAAGCTGAGCCTCCCAAACGGCCGGCAGCCGCCCGGATGGCCTACCCCGCAGCACTGCACGTGCTGCATCCTGCCACGCACTAGGGATGGCCGCGACCAACACAGCCAACTCCTCCCTAGCCACCACCATGTTAGCATACCTAGGGCGATGCTGCAACACAGGGTCCCACACATCGACAAGATAGGAAGAAGAAGAAGAAGAAGGGGTTACATGGCGACACACGCAGCTACGCTGCAACGACACCCAGCATCGGAAGGGAACCAAAGTCCTTTGCAGGACCCACAAGGACGGGAACAGACAGCACGGAAAGGAGAAAACCCGCCACCATAGATGTCTGCAGAGGAGACTGTCTGAAAGGAGGGGACCACAGGCAAGGCTTCAACCCCACAAAGCCAGCCACAAAGACAAGAGGGCTTCCACCAGTACCAAGCCGAACACACACCCCCATGCCCCCGGGGCGACCACTTCGAACACAATGTGGAAGAAAGGCTCCAGCTGTGCTGCGATACACACCCCCAAGACAGGTGCCCGGGGTGTCAGAGCGACACCTTTGTATACCGAGACAAGATAGGAAGAAGAAGAAGAAGGGGTTACAGGGCGACACACGCAGCTACGCTGCAACGACACCCAGCATCGGAAGGGAACCAAAGTCCTTTGCAGGACCCACAAGGACGGGAACAGACAGCACGGAAAGGAGAGAACCCGCCACCATAGATGTCTGCAGAGGAGACTGTCTGAAAGGAGGGGACCACAGGCAAGGCTTCAACCCCACAAAGCCAGCCACAAGACAAGATAGGGCGGACGGAACAGAAAACAGAAACGCACTCACTCACTCACTCACTGTTCGTTACATTGAGATCCCCGAAAGACCCAGCCCACACCATGTAAGCTCAGGGACCCAAACCATGTCCCTCCAATGCAACTTAAGGCGCCACCTCCTTCTCAAGAGCAGCGAACCACCTGCAACACACAAGGTTAGGCAACATGCAAACATGTTCAAGGCATAAAGCGTCTGAATGCGCGGCCATTGAAGCACATGGGGCCTGCTGAGCAACCAAGCATGCAGTGACACGCTGTCCCAACAAACATACAACCATGGCAAGCAAGGCACCTGCTCCCGGTGCTGCTGCTGGGGGAACAGAAAAGTACAAAACACGAGCCTGGGAACAAGAGACCAGCACGTGGCACAGACGGGACCCCGCACCAGCCGGACCACTGCAACTGTGCACTGCTGCTCCACACTGCTGCTGTTGATGCTGCCAAGCCTTCCTCCAGCTCCAGCACCAGCGCCAGCGCTGCAAAAAGCAGAAGCCCCCTCTGGCGGACTACCAGCTGGTTCGCAAACCTGTCACTGGCCCTATCCCGGGCTTGGTCAACTGCCCCCACACCACTGCTGCTGACTGCTGCTGCTGCTGTCCAGCCACTGACCAACACTGAGGAACCGAGTACAGCCAACAACTACTGCAACGTAAAACAAATCAGACGCACAATACAATGGCCATTACACATGCTCATCGCGCGGCCTGCCAGGCAGCACCCAAACACGCGATGACAATAGCCAGTCCGGGCAGCGCAACGAGAGGCTCCGCCCGCCCTGCCAGGCACACAATTGAACTAATCCATTATCAACAACCGAAACAAGCACACCAGCGGCGCAAACGCACCGCCTTGGATGGACCTTCCGCAGAAGGATCCACCCATGCCATCCCGGTGGTGTGGAGCCTTGAAGAAGAAGAAGAAGAAGAAGAAGAAGAAGAAGGGGTTACAGGGCGACACACGCAGCTACGCTAGGTGTGGAGCCTTTTTACGCCGTGCTCACTCACTCACTCCAGCTGCTGCTCACTCATTGTTCGTTACATTGAGATCCCTGAAAGACCCAGCCCACACCATGTAAGCTCAGGGACCCAAACCATGTCCCTCCAATGCAACTTAAGGCGCCACCTCCTTCTCAAGAGCAGCGAACCACCTGCAACACACAAGGTTAGGCAACATGCAAACATGTACAAGGCATAAAGCGTCTGAATGCGCGGCCATTGAAGCACATGGGGCCTGCTGAGCAACCAAGCATGCAGTGACACGCTGTCCCAACAAACATACAACCATGGCAAGCAAGGCACCTGCTCCCGGTGCTGCTGCTGGGGGAACGGAAAAGTTCAAAACACGAGCGTGGGAACAAGAGACCAGCACGTGGCACAGACGCCCGCACTGGCCGAACCACTGCAACTGTGCACTGCTGCTCCACACTGCTGCTGTTGATGCTGCCAAGCCTTCCTCCAGCTCCAGCACCAGCTCCAGCGCTGCAAAAAGCAGAAGCCCCCTCTGGCGGACTACCAGCGTGACTCGCAAATCTCTTACTGGCCCTATCCCGGGCTTGGTCGACTGCCCCCACACCACTGCTGCTGACTGCTGCTGCTGCTGTCCAGCCACTGACCAACACTGAGGAACCGAGTACAGCCAGCAACTACTGCAACGTAAAACAAACCAAACGCACAACACAATGGCCCTTACACCTGCTCATCGCGCGGCCTGCCAGGCAGCACCTAAACACGCGATGACAGTAGACAGTCCGGGCAGCACAACGAGAGGCTCCGCCCGCCCTGCCAGGCCCACAATTGAACTAATCCATTATCAACAACCGAAACAAGCACACCAGCGGCGCAAACGCACCGCCTTGGATGGACCTTCCGCAGAAGGATCCACCCATGCCATACCGGTGGTGTGGAGCCTTTTTACGCCGTAAGAATGAATGAAGAATGAAGGTGTTACACGGGTTTCTCAAGCAACTACGTTGCAACTGAACCCAGCCACGGATGGACACAACCAGCACGGAAGGGGGCCGTTCGGACAAACCCCACCATCAAAAGCTTGTCACGCACACTCAGTGTGCTTCCAGATACTTTTTACGCCGTAGAAGAAGAAGAAGGGGTTACAGGGCGACACACGCAGCTACGCTGCAACGACACCCAGCATCGGAAGGGAACCAAAGTCCTTTGCAGGACCTACAAGGACGAGAACAGACAGCACGGAAAGGAGAGAACCCGCCACCATAGATTTACGCCGTAATGAATGAAGGTGTTACACGGGTTTCTCAAGCAACTACGTTGCAACTGAACCCAGCCACGGATGGACACAACCAGCACGGAAGGGGGCCGTTCGGACAAACCCCACCATCAAAAGCTTGTCAAGCACACTCAGTGTGCTTCCAGATTGCGAACACAGAGATATAATACACTGGAAGGACTGAATGGCGCCAACGGCACTGCTTCTCGCACCTGCAGGGTTGCGACAAGAAAGGGCGGACGGAACAGAAAACAGCGAACACACAGCTGCGAGCCACAAAACACTCCCACATGTTGCAGTGGGCGCACGTGGGGGCAACTTCACCGACACCACCAGTCGCTGCACTGTTCACAAGCCAGCAGGATAGAAGTCACACAGCAGCCAGCAACTCACATGTCACCACATGCAGAAGCTCAATGCCTAACTACCCGCAAACCGTTGCCTCCTGACAGCACCACATGCCATGCAATGAAAGGCTGCTGTGTGAGCGCAAGCCCCTGCGCCCGCTTAGGGATGATTGCAGAAACCGCAAAGTCAGCCAAGACGCGCCAAAACTCCCCAACAGCAGCACGCCCTGCAATGCGCTCTACCGTCAGCAGAGGCAACGCAGGACCTTCTGCTGCCACAGCCCACGCCACTCTGCGGCCGAAGTCAACAGCACCGATGCCAGCCAGACACACCATGTCCCACACAATATGATGCAACCGGGGATGAGGTTTCACCCCCATCCACAAAGCTGCACACTGCAGGCCGCGGTCAGCAGCCAACCAAGGGGGGGCGTCGCCCACCCGGTGAGCTCGCAACTGCCCCTCAATCAAGAATGAAGGTGTTACACGGGTTTCTCAAGCAACTACGTTGCAACTGAACCCAGCCACGGATGGACACAACCAGCACGGAAGGGGGCCGTTCGGACAAACCCCACCATCAAAAGCTTGTCACGCACACTCAGTGTGCTTCCAGATTGCGAACACAGAGATATAATACACTGGAAGGACTGAATGGCGCCAACGGCACTGCTTCTCGCACCTGCAGGGTTGCGACAAGAAAGGGCGGACGGAACAGAAAACAGCGAACACACAGCTGCGAGCCACAAAACACTCCCACATGTTGCAGTGGGCGCACGTGGGGGCAACTTCACCGACACCACCAGTCGCTGCACCCTCAATCAAGATTTACGCCGTGAATGAATGAAGGTGTTACACGGGTTTCTCAAGCAACTACGTTGCAACTGAACCCAGCCACGGATGGACACAACCAGCACGGAAGGGGGCCGTTCGGACAAACCCCACCATCAAAAGCTTGTCACGCACACTCAGTGTGCTTCCAGATTGCGAACACAGAGATATAATACACTGGAAGGACTGAATGGCGCCAACGGCACTGCTTCTCGCACCTGCAGGGTTGCGACAAGAACACAATGAAGGTGTTACACGGGTTTCTCAAGCAACTACGTTGCAACTGAACCCAGCCACGGATGGACACAACCAGCACGGAAGGGGGCCGTTCGGACAAACCCCACCATCAAAAGCTTGTCACGCACACTCAGTTTGCGACAAGAAAGGGCGGAAGAAGAAGAAGGGGTTACAGGGCGACACACGCAGCTACGCTGCAACGACACCCAGCATCGGAAGGGAACCAAAGTCCTTTGCAGGACCTACAAGGACGGGAACAGACAGCACGGAAAGGAGAGAACCCGCCACCATAGATGCCTGCAGAGGAGACTGTCTGAAAGGAGGGGACCACAGGCAAGGCTTCAACCCCACAAAGCCAGCCACACAGACAAGAGGGCTTCCACCAGTACAAAGCCGAACACACACCCCCATGCCCCCGGGGCGACCACTTCGAACACAATGTGGAAGAAAGGCTCCAGCTGTGCTGCGATACACACCCCCAAGACAGGTGCCCGGGGTGTCAGAGCGACACCTTTGTATACCGGGCTGCCCCAAGTCAGCGCGCCCAAGCACCTGCACCGTTCACAGGCAGCAACACTGCCCCCTACAACCAGGCCCAAGGCCACTGCATGGCCCTTGCCTGTGTTCTGCTGAAAGAAAGAAAGGGCGGAAGAAGAAGAAGGGGTTACAGGGCGACACACGCAGCTACGCTGCAACGACACCCAGCATCGGAAGGGAACCAAAGTCCTTTGCAGGACCTACAAGGACGGGAACAGACAGCACGGAAAGGAGAGAACCCGCCACCATAGATGTCTGCAGAGGAGACTGTCTGAAAGGAGGGGACCACAGGCAAGGCTTTAACCCCACAAAGCCAGCCACACAGACAAGAGGGCTTCCACCAGTACCAAGCCGAACACACACCCCCATGCCCCCGGGGCGACCACTTCGAACACAATGTGGAAGAAAGGCTCCAGCTGTGCTGCGATACACACCCCCAAGACAGGTGCCCGGGGTGTCAGAGCGACACCTTTGTATACCGGGCTGCCCCAAGTCAGCGCGCCCAAGCACCTGCACCGTTCACAGGCCAGCAACACTGCCCCCTACAACCAGGCCCAAGGCCACTGCATGGCCCTTGCCTGTGTTCTGCTGCCACTGCTGCTGCACACCAGCACCTGCCTGCTGACTCAGCGGACTGCTGCTGATCCAGCCAAAGCTGCTGCTGCTGCTGCTGTAAACGCGACAAAACCACGGCATAGTGAAGATAATCAACACTGTGCGTGATGCTGCACGCCAGCTGCTGCTCGAGCTCCAGCTCCAGCTCTCCAGCTACTGCTGTCAACTGCTACTGCCCCACCGGTCCGACAGCCCACTGTGCTGGCCAAACGCTGGTCCGAAACAGCCACAACACAAACACAGAAACCAACAAAAACAAGGGACGACACAACAACCCCAGCGCGCGGCCTACGTGAAAGACCCACGTCAGCATCGCGATGGCTGAGCTCAGCCCGTGCTGCACAGGCTGCCTCCTGATCCGCGGCACAGACACAAGAGGAATAACTACTGACTATAATAGGGGCGAAACACACCAGCGAGGCTGGGCTGGGACAGCCCCTGGCACATGTTGCAGCGCCGTGCTGATGCGAGGCAGTTTTACGGCATGCCCAGGCCGTAAAACGTTTTACGGCATGCCCAGGCCGTAAAAAAAAAAAAAAAAAGTTTTACGGCATGCCCAGGCCGTAAAAAGAAAGGGCGGATTTACGCCGTGCTCAGGGCAAATGGAACAGAAAACATTATATCGTTTTTTGCTATTAATATTAGGTTCTTTTTTGCTATTATCAGAGTGTGGCTCAGTATGGTAGAGCGATCGCTTTGGGAGCGATAGGTCACTGGTTCGAATCTAGTCTCTCTGAATTATATAAGTCTGAGTGGGTATTTCAAATTTCGCCCCCACAAAGACATTTGTCCCCGGGGAAGACATAACCAATAAATGCTGTCTAAATCATTACCAACAAAAGTAACTACTCCTATTAGCCACACAAATTCACGAGGGCTAGCATAACTAGTACAATTTCACGAGGGCTAGCATAACTAGTACAATGCACGAAACTAATGCATATATACAACAATGAAGAAAAGAGATGCACCATTAGCATGCAAATAACGCAATAGCCAGGGGGGGGGGGGGCGCTAAAGGTTGTTTTCGGACACTATGCTAAGAAGTTCAAACTGGGACCCCCCACCCACCCACCCACCCCCCACCCCCCCTAAAATGTCCTCTGACGGTCTTGTAACTAGCCTATGCAAGGTCCAAAGTGTTGTTTTACTTATCAAAATGTTCCCTGAGGTACTCTGATGGCCACAAGGGTGTTGCTGTGTTCTAGCAGTCAAGACACCTCAAGTGTCCCAGCGCCCCAGTGGCGCACGGCATGGACGGTTAGCAACGTGACCAAAGTACTGCTGTGCAGACCTAGAAACACACATGAAACAACACTGTTGGTGCATCCAATCAGCAGGCCTGTTCAGTTACATGTGTGCTCAAAACCTGGTCAAACTATGTAGCAGGACACACCAATCCTGCTGCTCCTCTGCTGCTGTCAGCTGGTGTGGTCTGGGTGCATCTGCTGCCAAGGAGACAGTGACCCACCAGCTGTGGTACTTCCAAACCACAGCTGGTGGGTCACTGTCACACAAGGGGCATATATGGGGAACGTTGGTGCTGGGGGCCGACTTGGTGCTGGTCTGCGCACTCTTGTAACGCATGTCTGGGTACTGGCTTGGGCACCGTGTCATGGCTGTAGTACTGGCATGGGCAGCCTCAGGGGTAAATAGTAATTGCAGATGCTCAGAAGATGCTTTAATCAACTCAGTTTGTCGATAGCTTTCAAATGCGCTGCCTCCCAGCTTCATCTGATGCTCCTACAAGAAGTTTGCAGCATGCCAGGAAGTTACTGCAACCCAGCTTGACCCACCCACCCACCCACCCACCCTTTTTCAACCTGCTCAGATGGCCGTAAATTTCTTTATATATGTTTATAAGATGTTATTTATCAACTGTGAAAGTACCGAGTCAAAGTCCAGCATAGTGTCCAAAGTTGACTGAAGTGCCCCCCCCCCCCCCCCCCCTGCAATAGCCATCCATTAGGCACATCACGCATCAAATGTTGTACACTGTGAAATGCCTAATCTACATGTGCTGTATAGTGCATTGCCAAAAAAATTCCAGACTAAATCTGCAAAACGAGACACTAACCAGCCTAAACTCCCCAGTTATAATTTCCATTCAAATTAGAGGGTAACGCACCTAATGTCTGTTAACGACATTCAGCGCTGGTTGGTCCCAAAGGGACCCGCGAAGTTTCTTAATTTCTGTTGTCATTTATAAATAAAATAAAATAAAATAAAATAATTTGTTCTTAATTTGAACAATAGCTTTCTCAAGATCTACATAGTGCTGGGCAAATACATCATAGTGTGGTCTAGCTACTGGGCGTTTAAGTGTGAGCCCAACAGCTCCAACCATAGCTACCTACTACAACAAACTAGCAATAATCAACAAATCTGGATGCACTCCATACAATGCAATACCCTAATTAGCTACTGGAGAAGTATTTTTTCTATTATCTCTCCAAAAAGAATAAGAGCTAGGAGTGTTATTCTATTCTGCAGACCTTCTAGCCTAATCAAAAGGAGCGGGGCACCGAAATGCCCCCACCCCTAGGGGCATTGACTGGGAGGCTCAGGCTGAAATGCCCCGTGCCCCTCCCCCTCCCGAGACCCCAAACTGACCTGTTTTCAAGGCATATTGCAGGCTTGGCAGCAGGCTCCCTGCAAGGCCCATTGGGCCTTGGGTAGCGTTTTTTTAGGTACCGTTTTTTTGAAGCTGAGACACCCTGATCGTCTGACCGGGGGGGAGCGAGGAGCAAAAGCTCAGTTTTGGGCAGCTCGGGGGGGGGGGGGGGGGGGGGGGGGGGGGGAGGGGGGGGGGGGGGTAGCAACTGAACTCTGGCCTGATCTGGCCTGATCTGCAGTCACACAGTGCTGGGAGGGGGGGGTGAGCAAGAAGCACTTTAGCCCCTGAAACCATCCCCCAGTGATCTGCAGTCAAACAGTGCTGAGGGGGGGGGGGGAACTCCTTTCGTGACACAGACGAACACGGTGTATCAGCTTCAAACAAACGTTACCCAAGGGGTCCACCACAAACCTACAGCCAGGGGGGGGAGACGCTCGTTTTGCTGCTGCCCCTCCCCCGCATCCGTTTTAGGCTTTCTGGCTCGCGGACCCCTACCCCCCTGACGGTTTTAGGCTTGTCGTCAGGTACTGCTGCTTCCCCCTGTGCACAGCCGCTGGACCCCTACCCCCCCTGACGTTTGAGGCTGTTTATCGATCGACCCCTACCCCATACCCCCCTCTCGACTTTAGGTTCGGCGTCTCCCCCCCCTGGCTCCCTGGCTGTAGGTTTGTGGTGGACCCCCAACCGGGAAGAAGATTGTGGTTGCCTCAGCTCAGTGTGACACACCCACAGTGAGGGCTACCGTTTTGTTGTTGACATAGAGAAAAACTTTGTTGCACTTTGCAGGGCACGAGGAGATGCCTACAGTGAAAGTGGTTTGAAAGTGTGGGGCGAGTGTGATGTCGACTTTCAGGCCTTCTGTGGACCTCGTTGCTGCCTGATGATCGTTCAAAATCAACCAACTGATCCTTAGAAAGTGTGAAAAGATCATGCGCCCTCAACATGCGACGCATGTCATGCGACCCTGAGAGCCACAACCCTGTTACAAGGTGACAGTCCCCATATCTGCGCATATGTTAAGGGCTCCCACCACAGGTCCGCCGCTTTCGATTTGAACATGCAAACATCATTAAATACATTCGAAAACAACGTGTGTTCAATCTTGGGAGCTGCCGCGAACGTTTGCTCACGATCTGGCGACAGCAGCAGATGACAGCTCATCATCAGTGACCACAAATCTGCGCACCCTCAAAACGCACTCTGAGAGCTGTTGAGGATAGGAGGGGTTTGTAAATATTTTTAAACATTTTTGGCTTTTGCCCACCACCAGAGGGCTTCTGCACTGCACATTGCACAGCTTGAGTGACCTAGCAGTGGCGCGGTGCTGGTTCACACCAGGCTGCTGATCCCAACATGTTCCTGCACTTTGCCGCTGACATCTGCTGCACCTGGAGCGCTAGCCCACGACAAGCAGCTTGTGCAGCAGCAGAGGCCGCCGAGGTAGCACTGCCAATGTCTGCGCATGCCCCACTACCATGCTGGTTTGCTGGTTTGCTGCACATGTAGGCTGCTGCTGCAGCTTGGTCCACAACTGGTGTAAGGCTGAGCTGGCAGGGCATTCTCTCCTTGTGTTGTACTGCTGGCGTACTGCTCCAGGGGTGGCACTGGCAGCAGTGGCAGCAGCAGCTTTGCATTTGCCACACAGACAACCTCAGCACAAGGCAGCTTCCTGGTTGCTGCTGGGGTCACTGCTGGTGCTGGTGCAGTTGCTGCTGCTGCCCCACACTTTTCAAATGTGTGTTACTGTATGCCTCGGCCCACACCCTCCTTCTGCCCTCTTTTTTGACGCTATGCTCTTCCACCACTGCCCCTTGCAGATTGCAGCCAGCAGGCAAGGCTTGTGCAGTGTGTTGCTCCACATTTTTGACCGGAGGTGTGTGGCTCAAAATCCTGAAACAAATTGTTTACATGTAAAAAGTAATTTTGTTGCACAAACATGCGCGTCTTGACAACCTCCTAACATAGCGGACAGATCTGTCGCCCATCAACTGCTGTCTTTCACAACCCAGGGCCCAGGGGCTTTTTGACTAAATAGATGTTATCAAACGTAAAACATAGCATATGTTCAAAAGTAAAAGCCCTGCGGCTGCCTATACTGGCCAAACGGCCGGGTGCGCAGATTAGTGGGGTGCGCAGATTAGGGGACCCCCACCTTGTACTGGGCAATCTACTGTTGTGGTGTCTACTGCTGTTGGCACCCGGGCTGTAGAAGCAGTTGACCACAGACCATTCTTATGATGTATTTAGGAATGCGCCATGTTGCAAGCGTAATGGCCACCTGTGCTGGCATAATAGTTGCCATCAGATCACAGCCCACTGCTGGACTCACTCAGCCCCTCACAGCCTTGCACACCGGCACCGATTCATCCTCTTTCAACAACCAGCAAGCAATGTGCGCTGTGCGCACGATCACCCCGTTGGCAGCACGGGACCCGTACCGGGCCCGTGGCTGATGCCGATAGTGAGCTGGCTGACTTGGAGGGCGTCCTGTCTGCTCTGCCTCTTAGCTGGCGGAACGCTGCTGAGGCAGCGACCCCGGTTGGTTCATGGGGCGCTTGAAGCGTTTTTGGAGACCGATGGCTACTCGCCAGCTAGCTTTTCTCGTGCTGTCACGCAGCGCGAGCTGCAAGTGGAGTGTGGCCTGGGTGTCAGGTTTGGGGTGGCGCCTCGGCGCCACCACTGTTCCCCTCTAGGCGTTGTCTGTGCGCAAGGCTACTGCCTGCCCTGCAGCTGCGGCCCTTGGCAGACCTGCGTGCGCGGTACCGTCGGGACTTTTGTTGATTATGTTGCCCCTGTGGTGGTGCGAGGCAATCCGGATGGGTGGGCGCCTGTTGTAGTCGGTTGCTGCAGCGCAGCGCCAACTCTGGAAGCTGCAGTGTGACAACCACTATAAGGAAGTTTTTTGGCGGTTGGCTCTCAACGGCCTGGCGACAGCAGAGCGCATGCATGTGCATGCATGATCGTGATGTGTGTTTTTGGTGAGCGGTGGTCAGCCCGGCCCGCGCCACCACTACTGGGAGTGTCTGTTGCCCAAGCTGTTGTGGCCCAGCTACAGCAGCACATATCAGGTTGGTTCCCTGCCCCTTCAGCCCCATCATGTCTTGTGTATGTTGTTAAACACATGAGTTACAA